>CAHIKZ030005547.1:0-212500 GCA_903632075.3 Acanthosepion pharaonis
TATACATATATATATACAATTTTTATATATATATTATTTATATATAATATATAATATATATATATATATATATTATTTTATATATATTATATATAATAAAATTTTATAATATATTTATATAATATTTTATAATTATATATATATATATATATATATATATATATATATATATATTATATTATATATATATATATATATATATATATATGATATATATAATATGATATATATAGCAATGTATTTTCCTAATTATCTTTGACTTTCTTCCATCTATTAAAGTTTACTAATTACATTACTGTAAAATTATTTTTGGCTTTTGATTTGAAGAAACTCAACAAATGTCAGTTTTAACCTCTTCCTGTGTTACAAAAGCTTTTTCTTCCACATGAGTCTGAAAGCTAAGAAACAAATGGTAGTCTGAAGGAGCAAGATCGAGAGAATAAGGTGAATGAGGAATTTTCTCCCAACCAAGTTATTTGATTTTTTGTGACGTGATTCTTGCCATGTAGGGTCGCGCATTGTCCCGATGAAACATCACCTCTTTTCGATTCACTAGAGCAGTTCTTTTTTTCCTCAAAGCTTGGTTCGAACGCTCTAATTCCTGAAAGTATATTTGAGTATTAATTGTTGCATTAGGTGGCAAGAATGGAAAGTGGATTATTTCTTGGTGATCCCACCAGATTGAAAGAAGAACCTTTTGCCCATGAAGTTCCCTTCTTGGCTGTGGTTCGGCCCTTCCCATTTACCATGCCACTGTCTACGATGCTTAGCATTTCGAGAAAGGATCCATTTTTCGTCACCAGACACAAATCTATCCAAAACAGGTGAAACAAGTTGGCGAGAATGGAGAGAAGAGCAGATGTCAACTCGGGATTTGAGGTTGTTTTCAGACAATTCATGAGGCACTCATTTTCCAAGTTTTGGAACTTTTCAAAGTTGTTGAAGATGATGATGAACAATTGTATGGTTTGAACTGAGAACCCCTGCCAATTCTTCAACTGATAAAGCAGGATTTTCTTCAAGGCTGCTTCAAGAAGCTTTTCATCAAACTCAACTGGACATCCCGGTTCAATCTTCATCTTCAAAAGAAATCCACCTCTGAATTTTTTCAAACCATCTTCGTAAAGTTCTTTCATTCACATTCTTCTCCATAAACCAGGAATGTTTCTAACCGCTTTGGCTGCTGAGTTTCTTTTCTTGAACTCATAAAGCATTATGTGCCTCAAATGATTCTTGGGTACTTCCATGTTAGCAGGGTTTTAATCAAGCAAAATTTAATTTTATTGTTCTCTGAAATAGAATTTGATCAGTTTAAATGCATCTAAACATAAAAATAATGTTCAGCTCCCTTAGACATTATAAAATACTCTTTAAATTTCGTTGATTTTAAAAATGGTAAAATTCGGATAGAACTTATGGGATGTCATGATAGTTGTAGTGGCAACACGTAGCTGACTCATCAAATTATCATCAGTCAGCTTTTGTAAGCTTCATCCTTGAAAAAAACTGTTCCCAGCAGTATGTGCTTTCAAAGAGATCATTTTAATGGCATGTTGTGTCAAATTTGTATATTTTCCACCTACATACTTTGAATAAAATGTCACCAAATCATTCTCACTCTTCAAGTCCATATCTGACTGCAAATTAATAAGCTCCATCTGATATCAGTCAGCACTGTCTTCAGCTGCCATTTCAAATGGTTGGTGAAATTTGGGCTACCAATACAAAATTTTGTACCATTCAAGTCAAGTATAGTGTCCCTATCACTGAAACTGATGGATCTACAATCCACACCAGCTGGTACAATCACCCATGTAAACAATATATGTATTACCATCCTTTATTTTTGCACATTACTACCAATAGAACAAGGGAAATAGTGATGATGAAATAAAGAATGTAGGTGTCCACAAAAAGTTTGATCTCCAGACCTTGTGCTTGGCACCACTCCACTGCATGGTCACTACTGCCACCCTTGCAATCATTTGCAATACCATCAGGCATTGGGTTAGTAATTGATTTTTGACTTATACTGTATCAAATAGCACATAAAGTAATACTTGTAATTGAACTTCATGTGACCAGGGATAGCAGATTTTCTCTCAAGAAACCACACTAACTCTAAAAATTTCTGTCCACAATAAACATGTACTTGAACTGATGATATCAAGTACATATTGAACAATTTGACACTTGTAAAACTTCTCCGAAAGTCAGAAAAAGTAGGAAATCATATACTCAAGTAAATGTAACAATAGACCATGGCTGACCACACTGACAAGCTTCATGGGCTACAATGTGGCCTGCAGGCTGCCTGTTGCATAACCCTGTTCTAAACTGATGTTGCACTCTGCCACTTGCTGGTACACCTCATAAACAGTAATATGACATTTCTATAAGAGTGACAAACTCCTTTAATTTTACTTTAGACGGAGAAACTGTTTCTGGATAATGGTAAATTTTTTGAGTGTTAAGAAAAAGCAGGAATACATTTTAATAAAACGTGTTTTAAATTTATTTTCTTAAAAAAATAATGGGTTACTATTAATGTCAAAAGCTTTTAAAAAGTCCTTATCCAATATATTAGATAAATTAAGGATTGACCAGTATTTATTTTTCTTCCAGAATATTGCCGTGCCATAAAATGTCTGATATCATCCATGGAGAACAGTAAACATCCTCGACCATTCCTGACATGAAACTATCTCGGATATGAAATGCTACAGAAAACAATTAGGCAGTTTACATCATTGAAGTTTACTTTCAAGAACATCGCTAATATTCTTGTTTTTGAGATTCTAAGATAAAGTACAGGTAGACCACCAATTTTTTGGCAACTGATGTTCCTGCATCTTTTGTAATCTGGAATTACAAGCACCCTGAATTCTTCTTTATTGAAAAACTACAAACTTTTCTATTCTGAACAACTGTTCAACTCATCCTATTATTTACTTCTCACAACGCACATATGAGATTTGGTGAATTCTTGCAAGTCTGTTACTTATCAAAGAAATTAATACAAGAAATTTTTGTTTAAATTTCTAACAATCTTATGTTTTAAAGATATATGCATAATTATTGAGTTGGGTGTGCATTATTGAATTATTATTATGTGTTCTGTTTATCCAGCAAAATGGATAATCCAGTACAATTCTGGGACCTACAGTGTCGCAAAATTGATGGTGTACCCGTATTTTCAGCATAACATCTATTTTTACAAATGTTTGTCTTAATTGGTATCTTATTCTTATTTAATGCTTTTTATCACATTCTTTTTAGTTGAATAATTCCTTGATAATTAAATTGCGGAAATTTAAACAAATTTTAGGTCGAGATGAGGCTTGAATTTACATCCTATATGCCAAGAAATTGCCATATCCTACAACATTGACATACAATATAGATTACCAAAGCCATTATGATAAATTGAAGTAGTTTATTTCTATTCTTTCTGCCACTATTTTTCATTTTAATTTCATTCAATTTTGTATTGCTGACTATCTAATAATAATAATAATGTTGTTTTGAGATTTGGAGATGAAGTACAATATAACCTTCCTATTTTATTCCAATCTGTATTGTTGACGACTACTACTACTAGTAGTAGTACACTGATGTGTCAAAAGTCATGGAATGGTATTACATAATGATACCTAGACATCATGGAATTGACCAATTTTCAGTTGTGCTCTGGTATCTGGTGAATCAATGTGAATATTGACTAAGCAGCTCATGGCAAATTATATGAATTCTCAGAGTTCAAATGGATCATTTCATTTCTGAAATTGTAGGAATATTTGACATGTCTCAATCTACAATTTCACATGTTTACTGAGAAAACCTAATGGAAGGCATTGCTGTCCACTGTGAACAGAGTAGTGGCAGATTAGGTCCTTAATGATCATGACAAAAGTCATTTGGCTAGAATTGTCTGCATTAACAAACAAGCAACTTTAGTCACATCCACATTCAATGCAGGAGATGCCAGATTCATATTCAACAGGACAGTTTAGCATTCTTTATCTTCCACAGGATATGCAAGCAGATGGCCTACCATGGTGCCCCTTTTAAAATCAGGATACTGGATGCAGTGCCTAAACAAAACTTGCGACATCACTAATTGGATTCAGGAGGGCCAGCAACATGTGGCATTGTTTGATGAATCATGGTTCAAGTTGTTTAGAGCTGATGGTAGAGTTCAGATGTAAACCTAATGAAGTCATAAACTACAGTTGTCAACAATGGACTGTGCAGGCTGGTGGTATGGGTTCCATAATTGTGGGGGGTAATTTTTCACCTAAAAATATACTTAGATCATTTGTGAACATCTATGCTGATGATATGATGATGTATGGGTGCATCTCTAAAGTGCAACTGATCTCTCATCCAATCTAGCATTAACTTCTCAGTGGGAGAAAAACTGGCTCATAGCATTCAATACTTCAAAAACCAAACTAGTTACATACTATCATTGCTAATCAGACCCCGAATTACTGCCAATCTTGATGAATAGATGTCCCCATAGAGAGGCTCCATGCCTTGAGAGACTATTGGGCCTCAAACTCACACCTTATCTCAAGTGGAACTCATACATATGATCCATTGCAAAAGATGCTGAAAAACTGGTCAGCTCTCTGAATCCACTCCAGTAAGTAGCTGACTCTGCATGCTATCTTCTACCTTTACAAGAGCCAGATCAGGTCTAAAATGCAGTACTGTTATCATATTTGGACAGGAGTTGCTCAGTCTTTACTCTCTAGTCTCGATAGTCCAAAAGTGTCTCTGAGTACTTTGGTGACAAATTATTTTCCACTCTCCAATCTCTCTCTCTCTCACAGGTGAGACATGACAAGCTTCTCACTGCTCTATTGCTACCTCCATGGAAAGTGCTCAGACAAACTACATTCCTTGGTTCTGCCAGTTCTAACCTTCACTTGCATTTGGGCTGGAGAATTACCTCGGAGATCCAAAAGGGCCAGGGTGACATGGCCTAAATTTGCACATAAGACAAGCAAATTGTCAGCAAGGCAAACCATATGAACATTGGCACTAGAATGACACAGTGCATACCTCAGTGAGCCAGACCGAGGCTAGCAGCATGCAAAAGATGCTAATTTTTTGTCTTTGCAAAAACCAATAAAGTAGGCAAGTGTTTGCTGGGATGTAAGTAAGTGTTGACACTCAGTGCAGGTCAGTGTGTTTCAGTGTGTGCTAAACCAGAGTCTCTTGCGAGTGATGTTCCAGTGTCTATGCTACAGAAGAAACTGTTTCCTGCTACAACATTGTAGCAAACCACCCACATTTCCTCCATGTTCCATTGGTGAGAAGTAAGTTCCATTCGAACAGCTTCTTACTGCTCTATGGAAGCAACTCCCAAGAGGATGTTTTCCCAATCACTACAATTTTAGCCTATTCTCCTATCCGGTTAAATTGCCTTTTAATGTAACCCGCTAGTGTGTGTAGCCCCCCTGGCATTGTACAAGGTGAACCTTACTGTAAAAAAAAAAACCAACATGAATTGGGTCTGCTGGTCAACCTGAAAGGTCATTGACCCATGACTGCTAGTTTGCACTCATTCATGGACTCTGTATCCTAGGATAATGTACCATGTCATCAAGCCCATGTTGCTCAGAATTGGTTTGAGAAGCACTGTGAGTATTTCAGATGAATGTTGTTACTATGACATGAGCCCACTTGACCATTTATGGAAGATAGGACTACTCAAGTACAAGATCCTGCACCAATAAATATCAGGGAGATGGGATCAGTTTTTGAAACAACAAAACTGAACATTTTTCCTAAGATCTTCTTCCAAACATTTGTGGGATTGACACCATGTTATGTTACTGCATTTTACCAGGTTAGAGTGAGTCCTACATAAAACTAAGCACCTATTCCAAGACTTTTAGACTGCTAGTGTAATAATCTTTTGATAGTCTAATATGACATACAGTAAACCTTTGAATTAACAGACTAATAGAAATTTCTATTTGTTCCTTAAATCTCAATTTAAACTTGGAGGCCAGTTTTTTCCTTTTTCAGTTAAAAATGCTTTAATACAACATACAGTATTGTACAATATGAAATTATTAAATATACTTATTATATTTATATTTTATAACTATATAATTGTTATATTTACAATCTAAAATTATTAAATTGTAATAAAGAATTGGCACAAGTGGGTGCTGAAAAATTTTCATCCCAACTTTAAAAAATCTGTTCAAATGACCAAACATCAGAATTTATATTTTGGAATTTCTCCTTTTTTTCAGGCTGTGAAATTTTGTAATATTTATTCAACTTTTTAACGGTCTCATTCTGTGGCCTTAACCATTTTTGGCGAAGAACCGAAATTTAAAAAAAAATGTTATGGCTCTAGTTTAAGTAGTCATATCAGCATTTGTCAATTAATTGGTTGTCAGCTTGTTTTTTCTTTTTTGCTGATTAGTCAATCTTTTTTCTTTTTTTTCACTGATTAATCAGTTATCATACTCAGACATCTTTGTTTATTGCATCACATAAATTTCATCTGTGAAATTAATTTAAATAATATTGTAATAATTTTTCAAGAAATTTTTTGCCAATCTTTAATGAGATTAATTATTGATTATCAACTTATTAATCAGTTCAGCCCAAATGCCAACCTATATATTCATAAATAAGATTTACTTTAGACATAATTTAAAAAATTATTATTAGTTATTATAAAATAAAATTTATATTATCAATTATTAATACACATAAATAAAATAGAATATTAATGAAAAACAAGTAATAATGTTTTATAGCCAAAATAAAATAGAAAAAAAAAACTTACCTTTGTACAGTTGTCTTCATTTAATATCTGAAGGTCAAGTTGAAGAGCAATCCTTATCTTGTGATTCTTCTGAGCTGTGCTTGAAAGAAGACACTGGTATCACCTTTTTGCTTGAAAACAGTTATGATATATGAGATGTTGAAGAAAGAGCAAGAGTCAGTGAATTTGGCTTAAAGAAAGTATCCACCTTCAGTTATTTGTCATATCAATGATTTTTATGACTACCATGTACTGTCAAAAATGTTCATTGTAAAAATAATTTCTGTATCAGAAAATGGCCTTATGTAGTGGATAGCAATGTAACTTGCTTTTCTTCATTGTCTTCTTCCTTTGCATTACAATGAAAAAACTTTCCCACAATTTCTTCTATGTGTACTTAATAGCCAGGATCATTTTCATCATTTTGAAGCTATTGCTCAACATTATCTTTGTTTCTTAGTTGTCACCATTTGCAAAAGTCATTTGTTGCAAACCATTCAACAACTTCTTCCAAACATTTGTCAAAGTCATATTCTTAATTTTTCCCCAAGCTACTGTTAAGCTTAAAAAGTGAAAACTTATAGGTTTGTAAATTCTGTAGTATTCTGATTCCTCTTGTTTGTTCCTATTCATCTACCATTACATCCTCCAAAAGTTCTTAAACACTCTTGTGCATGCTACAATTATTCCCTGGTCCATTCGTTGAATAATAGAAGTTGTATTAGAAGATGAAAAGAAATTTAATTTTGGTATGCTTATTAATTAGGTTGAGTAGAGATATTAACAAGAAGTAAAATGCATTTACATTATTTGGAGGAAATCTTCAGAACATTTTGCCTGGAAGTGCCTCATATTAGAGGCAGACTGTTTGAAGATACAGTCAATAAAAAAAAATCATGCTAGTAAACCATGTATTCTTTGAGCTGATGTAAATAATAAGTAGCAGCTGATTCATGCCTTCAACAGTTTGTGTTTTCTTTGATTTCCCTACCAACATGAGCTTTAAGTGATAAAAGTCCTCATAACTAAGACAGACATTTGATCTTTATTTGTCTTCATGTTTGCAAGCAAACATATTTTCAAGAATATTAGGATAGAAGAAGTCAGTTTTTCATTGACATTTTCTCTGATAAAATTAACTTTTTTTATTGACAAATCTTTGTGTAAAATAAAGTCCTGTCATTTAAAATTTTTTGTCTCACCTATGTCTGGATTTAAAGATATGATTCGACATAATTTCTTTTTCATTATGTCATCCTTTTCTGCAATGCCAGAGCCAACAATATTTTTTTTATATTAATTTCCATGTGTTTTCAAACAGTTTCACTTGTATATTTCAACTCAAAACTTTGTAAATTTTGTTAAATATACTGCTTATGTTTTGTTTTTTTTCTAAATTTTTATTTTCTTAACTTTCATGTATTTTCTCCTCTGGAGAAGCACATTAAAAGCTGCCAGCATTAATAATGGTTGATAATATTTCATCTAATAATAATAAGATTGAGTGGTTGGGATAAAAAGTAATTGAAATTATGATAAAAGAAATACGACAGTGAGAGAAAATAAAATTGTAACACTCTGAAGGATGATGCCAATTTTGACGGTATGTGCATATTAGGAAGTAGTAGATATTCTGTTAAAATTTTCAGAATCTTCATACTTCTTAATAACACTTATACCAGTGTTTAGTCTTTAAATGGCAACACATGCTGCAATAAGGTTCAATGTAATGAGAGTCCAGTTCAAGTAGCTTTCATGCCACAGTGATGTATATGTTCTTTTTTTATCCAATTATAATTGTTTGAAAGCTGTCAGCATCCTGATATGTACCATAAGTTACAACTCTTGATTGCGTTTAGTGTTTGTGGGGGGAATATTGAACAGAGGATTTGCATTGTTATTTTGCAGGCTTTTGTTTGTATTTGACTCAATTGCATTTATTCAGTGGCGTCCGTGAGAACAGCCGATCTTTCCCTTTTCTGTCTTCACTGGATGGGATCTTGTTTGAACTTTGAATAAAGGGAAAATCTTTTCAGAAGAAAACTCTTTAGCTGATGAATGTTTCTTTATGGGAATTACTTTGACCAAATTCTGCCTCTTTGACCTTCCTGATAGCATTGTAAGGTATTTTTGACACAAAACCTTTAAGCACAAATAAAAGTAATTCTAGCTTGCACACAATAATCTGACAATTCCATTGTGAATCTGGTACAAATACCACAGAATATCACAAAACATTTAAAATGATATCTGCTATCCGTGTTTTAACTATTTGTTGCTATGCAGATTGGTAACGATCTTTTGAATATTTAACTTGCAGAACAAGATTACAGGCTTCAACAGCAAAAAGTTGTAATCTCGTTCTGCAAGGTACTTCACTAACCTCTTATAATCTTGCTGTCTTACATATACATTTGAACATCATTAGACAAAAATCAAGGAGGTTATCAGGTAGGTGACTTTTCCCATTAAGTAGTGATTTATTCTCACATTTGACTCCATGTTACTAGGTTCTGTTATGACATCATGTGTACTTACTCCTAGATTGGCTGAACTGATTTTATCAATGTGGATGAGTTAAAATTAGTGTCAATGAAAGTGTTAGAGTTTGTAACAAACAATTCCAGAGACTTTGAAACTGTATTATTTGTATAAACAGCTGCCCAATTCCAGTAATCCTTCACAATTGAAGTAAGGTTATATGTTGTCATTGACTTACCAAGATTATTTCTTAGCCATGTATCTTTTAAAGCAGGGTCCATTTTTTCAATGGACCCCAAACATTCTGTCAAGCAACTGAAGCATATAGGAACAGTTGCAGGGGTGTTCCGGTTAGTATAATACTATTTCTCATCCTAAAATCAAACATTTTTGTGAGGTTTGTAATTGTCAAGTAAGATGAGAACTTGCTTTTCCTTAATGCTTTACAAAATGCTTGAATTCTATGAAGTTTTTGTCATCCATCCAGATGGGTTTGCTTCAACAATACAGCCAATGAGTCCATCCTGTATAAAATGATTCCTGAAAAACTTCCTCAGAAAAATCAGCATAGGTGGAACAAAAGTACCAATAGAGCATACCACGATTCATAATTTTACTAATTGGCTACATTCAACAAAAGTAACGGATTCATCTTGTTTGATTTCATTGCAACAACACTTGTAGGTTTCTGACCAGTTGTTCCATGATATTTCCATATATTGGCTGTTTGAAATTTATATTGATCAATGGCTTCATCAAACTTAGTGAAGGACTGAGCAAAATTAGGCTGAAACTTGGAGCTTATGCCAAATTTATGGGCCCAGACACATGTATTGATAAATTTGTTTGATGAAAGTTTGAGTCTGTTTTCTTTTCCTAGCTGACAGGTTTCAATCAAAGCTTTTTCACAACACTAAATGGTAATTGCCATACCATTACAACTGAAATAATATTGAAGTTATAATTATTTGAAACCCCTAAACGTTTTGAACATGTTAGCAATTGTTTTTCTAAAATCAGCAAATTTTGATTATTATGCATAAATCATTGAAATTAATGTAACCCACAGCCTAATGCAACGCTATTCATACTCTTCTCTCCTGTATCTTCTTCCTAAGTCAGCGGATCTACTAGCTTTGTTGAGTAATACTGATCTTGCAGGGCATCTGGCTTTCCCATTCTTGGTTGGAACTGGTGTGTCATTCCAATAGGGTTGATTCAGTTTTTGCAAAATCTTGTGATATTGGGATTGATGGCAAAGTCTAGTATTGAACCGAATATATCACAGACAAAATTATATAATTCTTGTCACTTGATGTGTTAATTTTTGTTTCTTTGCATCCAAAGACAACTTTGGGAATCACGGCTGGAGTAAGAATTCCTTCAATAAAATGCACAATGTTGTTGATAAATGTAACAGCAGGTTTATTGAATATAAAGAACTCTACATGGCGGAAGTTGTTGACCAGTCAGTTAACTCTTACTCAATTCGTTTGTCATGTTTGTTTGTGTTTTTACTCCAATCAGAGGAATTTGCTGGTGTGTTCTTTATTGTTGACTGTTTTACGGCACAATCCCATGCAAATCCAAGCCAACTGTCTCCGTCTGTATGTCAGAGCTAGTGGGCCTTCATTTATTCCTCCCTAAAATTTGCTATTGATACATCTAATTTCTCGTTCTTGTTAATAACCACATGGCATTCTCTTTGTTCAGAATCTTTTGTTCTTCCTTTCCCTAAAGATGGTGGCATTTTGGAGTGGACAGCATCAACATAAACAAACCCCAATCTTACATAATTCCTGTCTCTGGCTGGGGTAATTTTTGTCCCTTTGTGTCCAAGGAATCAGAACTGGAATAAGAATTCCTTCAATAAAATGCACAACATAAAGAAAACTGGTGAATAAAATGTCTCTATTGTTTGCTGAAGGATTAATCTCACTACTTTCTGGATGGTGATTTGATAAATTTAGTAGCAAATTCTAAAGCAATGACCAGCTGTCAACTCTCATACAATTCTTATGTCATGCTTGTGTCTGTGTATTCTCTCTGACCAGAAGAATTGCAGATTCTTTAGCAACAACTGTTGTATAGTGCAATTTCAAACAACACAGAACCAGCTTTTTCCTGGGACTGTCTTCATCTGTGTGTTGGGGCTGGTGGGCCCTTGTTTGTATAGATGATTTCCCCCTAAAATTTGCCATTGATATATCTAATTTCACCATCTAATTTCTCCATCTGAGTGTCTCAATCTTAGGACATATTGTTAATAAGCACGTAGCATTCTTGCCGTTCAGAATCTTCTGTTCTTTCTGTAAAGATGATGGTGTTTGATGGTGGACAGCTTGGGAATTAGACAAAATCCACATGCTATTATTTTAAAAAGTAATTTGACTCATTCTTTTCTGTAGGGATATATGCAATTTAGACTGTATAATATAAACAAAACTCTAAGCTTGGGATTTGAGGCATGAAACATGCCTTTCTTTGTTTAAAAGAATTTCGATCACACTTTTCTATTTTGGACAGTTTTGGCAGGAAGTGGATAGTGTGGAGAACTTTGGTTTTGCTCAATTTTACTGAATTGTGGCTAGTTAATTCTGGGTTTGATTCTTCTTGGAACCATTTTTAAATTCATTTTATTGTTTAAAACCTAATTCTTAACCCGTTTCTTTTTTTTTTTTCATCTTTTTCTCAAATATTTAATCTGCTTTCCTGAAAATTGTAATATGTATTATCCAATTAGTAGTCCCTCCAAATCACCATTCTGTGATTTCATGCAATTAAATGTTTAAATAGGGCCAGTACCTTGTTACAATGTCAGTAAATGTCAAATCAAAACCGACTCTTTTAAAACAAAAAAAAAGACACATTTTCTACATTCTGATCAATGATGTAAGAATAATAGGTATATTTAAGTTATGTATATTGTGCCTACACTGTTTTTATTATGTCTTATTCTGGTAAGTTGAGTTCATCAGTGAGGCAGATTGATAACATTGCAAGTAGTATTCTGACACTATAAGATGCTAAGAGGGTTAAATAATAGCTTGATAGCTATACCAAGAGAGATGTGACACTATAAGACACTGGAAGAGTTAAGAGATAGCCCGATAAACATACCAAGAGATGAGGCAGGATTTTATTAAAATTCAGACAGTTTGTTTTCTTCCAGGAATAGACCATAAAAAAGGTAATAGGACTTGAAGTAAAACAGCTTTATTATTTTGAGGAATCTAGCTGAAGAAGCCATCTAGATAATTTAAACCCACAAGCGATGTGGAGTGGTGGTGTAAGAACATTCAAGTCACAGGAAGATTTTGCTAAGACAGGGCCGAAATAGAGACATTGATAATCACTATTTAAAGTGCAAGTTACAGAGAATTTCCTGCAGACCATAAAGCAAGAAGGGAAGTCAATCAACAGATAAAGAAAATGATGGCCTCTGATTCCTTTACATACTTGAAAGCCATCTGGTAAATTTTTAAATTTCATGAGCGAGGCTAGGTTAAGGAATTTGCGTGATGAGAAGCAAAATGATATTTTTAAGGTTTTATGGGAATGAAGGCAAAATTAAAAGAATTGATTTATTCATTTGTCAAAAGGAGGGGAAAGTGCAAATTGCTAAAGAAATGAAATTTTTTTAGATAATAACCAAGCCCCGAATATCACAAGCCAGAGGCTTGCTGAAGAAGCTATCAACCAAAACAGCTGGTAATTGTCTTGGGTTGAGGAGTTTCATTGATGAAAATTTTGAGCAATAATTAAAATTAATGATTTGGAGCTAAGCACCGCCTGTTCACCTACACAATTTAAAAATTGAGTTTGTCAAAAAGACAACCGAAGTGAAGGGCTCAGGTGAAATATCAAGGGGGATGTAGGAATTGCCTACTCCCCTTAGGTAGTATTGGTATGAGGTAACAATGTGAGAAGAAAGGAGTTAGGTGGATTGATATTCTGCTACCACTACTCTTAGGAGGAAGGATCTCTCCAAAATTGGGCATGCAATTAATTTTCCAAAGTCAGACAACAAAGGAATCTTTGTAGGGGTTGTGGGGTATTTACTGAAACTCTGTCAGACTCCACAATGTGTTTGGGCGAGAGTCCAAATAAGCAGAAGATTGAAGCGACCAAGGGAGTAGCTGCCCAGATTGCTATTGGAGATGAGAAATGACCACTTCAATCTCACGTGACTTGCTGCCTGAAAGAAGTCTCTGACTTGAGCCTAGTTCCAGAAGCCTTGTTTCAAACTTAGTCTCAAGAAAAATGTCATGTTAATATACAAAGTGGGAAGGGTTGATAATTCTGCACAAAGAATTTATTTTCTGCACCAAGCATATATATTCCTGCCTGAAGAACTGATAATTGCAATACCAACTCTGTACAAAGAATGTTATATAAAAACATTTTCTTTTAATCAAATTATTTTTTTTACTTGTGACTTCACTCTGCCCAGGCCAAACCTATATAACAATTCCTGTCAACGATTCAATCCTTGCCAGAATTGTGATCAAGATCAAACACGACATGGGAAGGCTTGGAACAAAGTAATCAACTCATCGATCAGCTGTGGGGATTGGACATCAGATGGACCAGCAAAGAAGAAGGCTACTGTACTTCACATCAGCCATAGCCATTATCAACTACTTAATTTATTCATACTTCACTCGTTTTCTTGAGGATTCTAGTCTCTGCATACGTCAGTACAGAAACTGCAGTCAGTATGACAAATGTATCTGCATTTTTTAATTTAGCATCCTACAAAAATAACAGGAACACAATTACTACATATATGAACATACACCAGGGGCCGTGGTAACTTTACTTGATTTGTTCATATGGGCTATGGTGCTATTCACAGTTGGTCGTGTCATCTAGTGGTTTGCGTTGTGATTCCTGGCAAGAAGAAAGAAATATTTACTTTCTTTTGTTCACACCAAACCGTAGTAGAGCATTTTAGAGAAATACACATATTCAAACTTAATTTTAAAATATTTAACAACTTTATCATATTTTGTATTTAAAATTGAAGAAAAGAAAATAATTCTTGTAAAAATTCATTTTTCATTGAAAAAATATTTTGGCTTCAGACAATAATCCCCTTAATATATATTATTCATAAAAGCCGTTAAAAGCTTTTTTAATTAAATAATGTCTTAGTTTTATTGCATTTTGTATTTTACAATTCAGAGCTACAGTTTCAGTAGAAACGCTCCTTGACTTACAAAAAAAATTGATTTATATTCTTCAAAGTCTTCTGCATTTAATTAAAAAATTACAAAACTACATATATTCAAGTTTTCATAAAATTAAGTAAGGTGTGTGTGTATGGGGGGGTAGCATATGTAAAAAAATATTTTTACCATGACTTTTTAAATAACAAACATTTCTAAAATAATTTTATTCATTTTTGAATAAGTTCTAAAAGTTTCATTACAATCTGACAATTATTTGTTTTTTGCAAGAATTTCCAGATTAATGTGTTTTTCAACTGAAAAGCCTTAAAAAAAATTAATGTTGAATATTACATATTACACGACTGCTGATGTATAAAAAAAAAACATTTCAACCAATATTTCAAACCTGCTAGAAAGGAATATAAGATTAAAAAAATAATTATAAAATAATTTGGTTTTTCCTCTTATTAATAACATAAACTTTTTTGTGATAAAACTTTGTTCTTATTAAGTTTGGGGCCTTTTTTCATCATGCTATGCTGTTTTTTCAGCAAATTATTGAACATACCTACTTAAGATGATTACATTGTCACTCATGTATCAAGAGTTAATTATCTCATAAACAATTTTTCATTATCAAGCACTATTTCCTGTCTATCAAGTTTTTCATTACTCAACTTCCTCTTATTTCTCTTTAGTTCATTGGACATTCCTGTCATCCTGTTCTGGGATTAGAGTGGCAAGGTGAGACCCCATGAAGAGATCAACCTCCAAGTACACCAGTGTGAACACAAAATGGGGTTCCCTTCTGCAAACATCAGTTTGAATGCAGAGCAAAAATACACTCTCCATGATGATCTGTCATTCAAATGTCTATTGAAACCTTTATTCTTCAGAAATAACATTAAGCAGTTGTGTGATTATACCCATTTGCCTTTTCTCATCTCTATCCTTTCCAATTTGAGGTTGTTTTCTTTCATTTAGTAGTGCTTCTTAAACAGCTCCTTAATGGTTGTTCATCATCAGTTCCATTCACTTGAATTTGATTGATTCAATCATTCATTCAGAAAATATATTCCCTCTCCTCCCCCTATTTGGCAAATTAGTTCTAAGTCAGAACCTGAATATTCTGCTCCAAAGTCAGCTTGTGGTTCAGCTTGACTTACTCTCCAAAATCTCCCACTCTTCAATCCCATGCCAAGTTTACATCATTAGCACATGTTTTTACCTCTTTTTGGCAAAGTACTAGAGGCTCTAATGAACTCTGAATTGGTTAAGCATATCCCTTCACATGACTTTCTTTAAGATAAACAGTATGGCTTTCATTCTCCAAGTTTACCACAGATGTGTTATCAGTTATTACTGGATTTGTCTATCAGACTTTAGATATCTTGAAAGCGTTTGACATGATTTGGCATGCTGGCTTTCTCCACAATCTCAAGGGTTATGATGTTTCTCGATGAATATTTGACTTAATCCAAAAATTCTTAACAAATCGTGTAATGAAGGTTGTGTTGAATGGACATGCTTCTAGATCACTTCACATTAATGCAAGAGTCCCCCATGATTCTATCCTTATCCTACATTGGTTTTATCTTCATCAATGACCTTCCAAAATCATTTCCAAACTAGGTATTTACTCCTGTTTTATTAGTAAACCCAACAGGTTGAACATAGTAAAACTGACAGCTGCTCTCGAAAATTATCTCAATCAGTGATTAACTGGGGAAAGGAATGGCCTGTAAATTTTAACACCTCCAAAACAAAACTGGTATTATAAATCATCATTAGAGAGCCTTTTCTGCCTTCTATCAACATGGCTGGTGCTAACTTCCAGTTGAGTAACACTTTGTCTCTTCTTGGGCTCACATTTTCCACTTATATGAAATGGAGTGATTATATTGAATCAATTACTAGGTTTATTGTTAGGAAGTTTGGTTCACTGTGTTGTGCCAGACAATTTTTCTCGTCAGAATCCATCTTGCACATTTATAAATCTACCATTTGTTCGTGCATTGAATACTGCAGCTATATCTGGTCTGCTACTCCTTCTATATATCTATAGATTCTTGACAAAATTCAAAGAAGGGTTTGTAATGTAATCGATCCTGACTTGGTATCTCGACTTCAGTCACTTTACCACTGCCTTGACATGGCTTCCCTATGTTTTTTTTTCTATAAATATTTTCATAGCAATTGTTTTGATGAGCTTTCCTCCTTGGTGCATTGACTACTAGATTTGCAACAAGGTCTCATCCAAAACCCCTAGGAGTCATTCCCTTGTTCAAATTTAAATTTAGTTTATATCAAAGGGAAAAAAATTTTAGTGGGTGTTTTGTGCCACTCGGGGACTCCCTTTGATCAAAATGAAATATACTTATCCAAGTACCCTAGATAATGTAGTTTCAGAATATATATTGTTACTCCTCTATCTCCTAAACCCTAGGAGGAGTTTGATAACAAACAGACAGACAGACAAAGGCTACAACTTTATATATATAGATATAAATAGATAGATTCTAATAGTTACTTTTCTTGCATTTCCCACCCGTAGAACTTCTGGTTTCTTGCTTCCTTGCCACCTACAACCTTCAAAAATTTAAAGGCCTTACCACCTTGCTTGGGGTAAAGTGATTTTAAAAATGTGGGCTCCACTATCCTGTAGTAGGGCCTATAATTTTGGTCCAGTTTATTCTACCAGACTTGTGTCTTATACTTGGTCTCATGTACTCAATTTCACCATTAGTTTGCTCATATTAATTTGTTGGTTACTCCTTTTTTTTTAAAACTCTTTTTTATTGTTTTAGCCTAAATAAAGTTTTTATGTTGCTGATTAATTATGTGTTTATGACATACTTTGTTATATATTTCTTCCTGATTTTAATTTATTATCTACTGGAAGGAACTTCTAAACAACATGTAATATGTGGATAAATAATTTACTTATTTTACTTACCAAAAACCTCATCACAGGTAGAGTGTCTTCCAGTGTTCATTGTTCTCTTCAGTCAATTTAACGATATGTCTCCCCAAATCTGGTGAAAAATTTATTTCTTGGCATTACACTGGGGGTGAAGATTACATTGGTCACATGCAAGCCTTTCAACTAATGAAACAGTCCAACTATTTCTTTCTCTTTTATGTCAATCCTGTTTATGCCAATTGAATATACCTTTTCTTCTTTTCTACTTCATTCTTCTCTGCTAACCTTGGCTTGCCTTTCTAAGAGAGCCAAAGTTAACAAAGAAGAGAGAAGTAGAAGATGAAAAGATCTCCTTTTCTTGTCTCTCTTTCTTTTTTTTTTCCTTAAGCCTTCCTTCCTTCTCTATTTGTCAGATCTTAGATTATCCTTTTCTTTTGTATGTGGTGAGTGTATCATTTTTAACACTTATTGTATGGGTTTCCCTTTTGATGTATCATGTGTTGTAAATTATAATTAGTTAAAAGTATTCACTACAATTCTCTAGTAGTTTTGTCTTCAGGGTTAGAATTTGTGGTATTTACTAGGGCACCCACATCACAACCGGATGTGACACAAGGCCAAGGTTTAAAATGGGTTGAACGACCATACCACGCAAAAATTCCCTTCTGCTTTTGGGGATCATTCAGGCACTGATAGAGGGAGAGGCATGGGCTAATATTCCAAGAATACAAATCCCAGCCAAAAGGTTAGAATTTGTTCAGCCTCAACTACTATTTATAAGATGGAAAGTTGCATATGAATACAACATTCCGCGACAATTTTCACGTAAATAGCAATTAATTTCACAGATCCAACACACTATTCGACTGCATCTTTGTTCGAAAGATACTCACACCTTTCCACTTTCTTTTGGTTTGTTCATTCTTAACTCTTTTACTCCCGATTCTCCTTTATTTATTCATTAGGGGACAATTCCTTTTCATGTGTCCTTCTGTTATACTAGAACATTACCTATTCTATTGTAATAGACTCTCCCACACATAATAAGTAGTAGTAGCGGTCGCCAGTTGAGCTCAGTGGAGTTGAGTGAGTCAGTCGATGTCGGACATTGAAGTATCAACCATCACAACTAGATTGCTGCCTCATTAACTCTTATTTCAAGTTCCTAACGTTTTGTACGTCGGACCCTTTTAGGGCCGACTTAGCGAAATACAAGCCTCCACTGTGAAAACTACTCTACAACACCTTCCCTGTCACAATTTCAACGCCATTTGGCTACACTTTCTCATAATATCCTACTTCTCCACAAAACCATCACTTCAAGATTTTTACCTGCCAGCATTATTCCTTATGCACTCTTTGAAGCTCTACTATGTTCATACGAGCCATCCATTCTCTTACTAGCTTTGGGGTAGCTCACTAGAATTTAAATCCTTATAGGTTTCCTACTGGAACTTTTTCCTCTGGATGCAGGAAATCCCTATTTTCTTTCTCTCACCGGATAGAAGAACTGTTTCTTATTCTGTTGTCTTATATTTTCCACGCTTCGGATGACTCCACTAAAGTGTGAGCTCGTTCTTAACGAGACAAACTTTTTCAGTGTGTTCGTGTCTTTTGGCCCTCAACATGCCAGATCGTAAGTTCCCAGTATAGTTTTATAACATCCATCCCACGAGCACCAACAGCTTTTACATATGTAGAGGAAAAATCTTGCGAAAACGAAAAAAAGAAATAATCTTTAAGCACAGTTCTATGTCTCTCTACTTTTAAATAGATCTCTATCAAGATGTGACATTATACACCGAGCTTCGGGCGAACATTCTACTCATCGTCTCAACTTCAAGGATGACCCGGTGGATTTGGAAGTTCGCTACACTGCACATTGGTCGCTGCACACATCGTTATCCTGGAAGTCATCCTCAGCTCATGTTCTGTTAAATTTAGAGATTTTCGACTAAAAGGTTGAAACGTCGGCGCTCCCAAGCTAGGATAGTATTGCACAATTAGAGTTAGAACTGATTTACTTTGTTGGACCAGGACAACAAGTGACGAAATGAAATGATAGAAGTTTGACTAGGCGTGTATTGACCCACTTGTGCAGTGCGAGTGAAACTCAAGGAGGATTGACAGCGGTCGACAGAGATAAATGTAGAAAATCCCGGTGTGTGAGAAAAAGCTTGATAGCGTTTAATGAATATTCGTATTAAATCTGGGAATGAAGTAATTAAGTAAGTGAAAAGACCAACAGATCACTAACCCAATCCTTAAAAAAGGAGAAAACAAGTAAAAATAAACACGACTGTTGTTTTATCTTCATACAAATGAGTAATAAAGATTCCAAACTACGATCCGTTATCAAGCATTAACATTAGGAAAATGAAAGAAAAACCTGCGTACTCAACAGGTAAATTTGTTAAAATTTAAAGGTGTTCCGATTTTCGTTATTATTTCAAGATTTCAATCAATGCTGAGAATCCGTCAACTTTGGTTATGCGAGACAGCTGTTCGTTTCAGCTCTGAATTTGGACTTCTTCAGTTCTTATCTAAGCACCAGATGGGTGGAAGTGTATCCTGAAGAATATGACTAAGGATTCGTGATCATGATGTGCCGCAGCATGTATTGCTACATTTAGCAAGCGGAATAACGAGCTGTTCCCATTTATATTTCGTACCATGTAACTAAATATCCGTCCCTGGGAAACCACAGACGATAAACCACTCTTTCTAACATCCCCGTGAAGAATAAGCAACCTATGAAAAGGTGTTTTAAAGCACTCCCATGGAAAAGAAATATCTCGAAACGACAGAAGCAAAAATCAGTGTCAACTCGAAACGTCCTGTGAAGGACCTCAACCCGTACGACTGAAAGTAAGAGCCAGTAAAGAGACTTAGTACGATAAATACTATCGGACTACAAAATCGAAAACAGTGAAACAGTAAAGATAAATCTGCCCAAGTTCAATCTGAGATAAGGAAGATAGTTTTCTGTTTCATTTGTGTGACAAGGAAGAAATACAAAACAGAAGGATTAAAGATCTATAATTGTGTCAAAAGGGTGAGAATGTGAAAGTAGATAGTCTCGAACAAAAGGAAGACTTGGTTAACGGTTGGCACAAGTTCACACCAGGAGCTTTTGGCATCATCTGTTGGAAGTGCAAACGCCATGGACATAGAGAGAAGGGTTATCCATGAAGATAATGTTTACCCACTGAATGGTTGGTTATTTTTATTTAGCGGCAACACCTAAAAAACTCGTCTGAGGCAGTAAGTGAAAAAGTATGTGGCCCTAGAGTGGGAGGAATATGTGATAAATTGTAAAAAGAAATCCGAGAAAAATAAAATCTTTAAATGTTGAGCTTGTGGACAACCAGGGAATTAAAGAATGAATTGTATGCAACGCCTGTTTTGGGACTACGGTAAGGAAGACCACAAAAAGTGAGTGTCCTATAAAAAGTCAGAGAATAGGAAAAAAAAAAATCGACCGAGGGAGGGAGTTCGGTAGGTAGAATGGAGACGCCAAAATAAGGTGCGGTCGAGTCAAGTTTATGTCTTGTGGTGACAAAGACCATCTAAAAATTTGTCCTATGAAATACGCGAGCGAGTGAAAATGCGTGTTGAATGGATTAAAAATAGAATAAAACGGTTAAACCAAACGAAGCCACGGGTACAGAAAGTAGCCGAAAATCGACAGAAGAGAGTTAGTCAAACAACCTAACTACTGGCGGCTCTGTAATAGTGTTTTAAATAAGGATAAGTCCTCAATCTCTCCTCTTCATCCAATCAAAAATGCTATCATCTGATGATAAAGCGGAATGCTTTGCTCTTAAAATCTCTTCCAATTCTACTCTCAACTCATCTCGAATATTTACCTGATTTTCTACTTCGAACTCCGTTTAGGGTTTCTACTATTATCTCTAAATTTGAACCCTACAAAACATGAGGACCCGATGGTATCTCTGCAATTGCTCTAAAGAAATGTGCCCCTGAATGTGTATTAATTCTTCAATCAAGGACTGGAGGCATGTGGAAATCTTAATAGACATAGGATGGCTTTATCAATGATGATATTCAAGATATTCATGGAACCCGGAATGAATACTTGGCAATTAAAACCTTCTGATTTTACTATTGCCCAAGTTGATGGCAAAGAGATGGAAGTGATAGTGTGGTGTCGTGGGAAGTGTATATTCGTTGGTAATTGTTGCTTGTATAAGAAGGTAGGTAAGCAGTAGCAGTCACTTATGGACAGCTGCTAGTTTGGCCTAAAGGTTCAACAAGCAATCAAATTGAGGTCACCATAACGTAAACAAACAAAATATGAAAGAGAAGAGTATATCAGAAACACTTTATATTTAAATACACATCAATGATAAGAAATCAGATTATGAAAGGAATTAAAGTGTCATTTTGTGAATACTTAAGTTTAGGCGTGCGGGTCCCAAGAGATGAAAGGTCAATGGGTTGGTAGGTGTCATTTGATATCTCCGTTGGTGAAGGAAAACTGGAGGCGTCGGGTTGATGGGTGAGAAAAGCGTAGCGACATTCTATGACGGTAACTTCAAGGCTTTCTGACCAGAAGTGAATTCATCGTTCTATTTATGTGTGTCCATCGGATCTGAGTCAGTATGCTGAAATAAACTGTTGGATATGGCGCGGGGCCGTTTAATTGGTGGAAATTGCTTATTATATTCTTTTTATTTCTTTTTGATTTTCCACCGGAACTTATGCGTCGAGCCTGGTGCTCAAAGACCAGTATTGGTCATTTGCTATCTAGACCTCTGAGGGTTAACATCCGGTCCTTCGCTTGCTCAGTACCACCACAATAGCCCTGTCAGTTGGAAAGGTTCCCAAGGTTGGAGTGGTTTTTGATTTTAAGCGGTGTTTTTTTAAAAAGAATAGAGAACAGGCTTATTTGCAGTATAAGCACCCAAAGTGCACGGTATTGAGAATGTACCATTCTGGTATGAAATTGCCTGGTTATTTCAAAAATGACATTAAAACATTGCGTTCGATTACCGTTTTCGATTTATCGTCAATGTAAGTTTTATCTCTTTCGCGTTGTCCGGCCGCCATTACTGGCGTTGTTTTCATACGTTTTCCTCTAGTACTAATGCGCGGAAGCTTATTTAGTTAACGGCCTTTTTACAGCTTTTCGTATCTTACTGGTCTTGATTACTGCGCAATTTTCGCGGGTGTTATTTTAAGATGCACTTATTTTTTAAAATGAAGTTTTAAATGAGTAGTATTTTTTCTTTATTGTACTTAATAAATCCGCTTATAGCTAATGAAACAGAATCTCACCCTAAAATGTAATTTATGAAGCTTTAAATTCAATAAAATTTCATGACACATAAAAAACATCGTTGAAAAAAAGGAAAAAAATCCTTTTTTTTTTTTACTTTTCAGACACGTAATTTTTATTTTATTTTAATTGTTGGATTTTACGTTTTTTTTTCACGCATTCGTTTCAAACATCGTAAATTGCGCAGTAATTAAGACAAGGGAAGCTTCCGCGCCGCATGACTACTCAAGAGAAACGTATGTAAACAAAGCCAGTAACGGCGGACGTTCTGTGTAGAAGAAGTCCATACGGTAATCGAGCGCAATGTTTTCATGTCATTTTCAAGATAACCAGGCAATTTCACACCAGAATGGTACATTCTCAATACCGGGGGATTTTGGTGTTTATACTGCAAATTAACTGGGAACAGATTGATTTAGATTCATTTCTGTCGAGTATTGCAACTTGAAAAATACTTCTGGGGACAATACCTTTTGAAAACGGTGGGGGCGGGGAGATAGTGAATTTACTATCCCGATACTGATGTGCCATGTAAAAGATTATCAACACCACTGATAGGGGTGTTATATCAGGTGATACCACCTAATGAAATTCACCTAGAAGCAGAATAGTTGGTGTTGCTGGAGGCAATGGTTTAAAAATCAATACGGATCAATTGCTCATTATGTTAGCTAATACAGTTATAAAACATCGAGTGTTATCTCAGGTGTGGAGTTAAATTGTGCGATAAGAACAAACATCAGATCCCAGCTGAGATATGAAGGGAAGCTACCAGTTAGAACTAGAGTGATTAGCATCGAGGAGTGGAAAATCATCTCAGAGTGATACAAGAACAAATTGGCTCAATTGTTGAGGAATAATAAAAGCAGTATTGGCTAATTTAGATAAAGAGCTGAGTAGGATACTAGATGTGAAAATTGAGACAGATGAGAACTCATCAATAAAGATGAGATATCGGACACTGACGTTCAACCTACAGGGCGGTCGAATGGATATTAGAATAACTGAACGCTCTATAGTGAGAGCAAGAAACATGGGGATGAGCACAGATTCAGCGTGGATTTTAGGGATTTGAACGACATCACCAAACCCTATCTTGTTACCATTGATTGACGATATGCTGGGCTTTTTGAGAAGGTGATTTAAACAAGTCACCTTTCTACCCCCAGTCTGCGAACCCAATATTGGCAAGTGACTTTAAGAGAAAAATAAGTGAATATTAACTTCTTATACCATAAGCGAGTGTATCAATTCAGGGTAATAACTTTCGGGTTGGCTAATGCACTGAGAATCTTCTTGAAGCTCTATGTTGATAGTATTGAGTGAGTTGGCTTACCTGAACGATATTTTGGGGTGGGTGGTGATTTTCCAAGCGTAGCTCAGATGTGGCACAAGACCGAAAGTATGGGGCACCCAGTGAGAATCGAACTCACTACTCAGTCATAATAGTTTTAGCGAGACAAGCTTGCTAACCATTACACCAACCCGAGGTGTCCTATTTTGGGGTGGGTATCTGGATGAAGATTTTCGCCGTTTGCAGGTCGTGTTCGACGGACTGAAGAAACACAGGTTAAAATTAAAATTACCAAAACGCAAATATTTGGGATTCATCATAGACAAGACGCGGAGAACCCGGATATAGATAAGGTGAAAATAATTAGTCATGGTTGAGCGTTGTGCCATGCGAGACGTCAGGCTTGATCGTTGTGCCATGAGGGTGGTCAGGTTTGAAGATTTGTTCCATGAGAGAGATCAGAAATGCAGCTGGAAGGAAAGCAGCAAAAATTCTTTTTTTTTACTATTTCACTCTTGTTGTTTTTTTTTTTGTTTTTTTTTTTTGTTTGTTTTTTTTTTTTTTCATATTCCCTGCTCAAATAGAATAGAACACGGAAGCAATTAATTCTTTTCTCGCTAAACAGACAGGGGCTTTCTCTACATACACTTCTTAAATAATATCACTTGTTTACAATTCATCTTAAAAAATGAAGGAATGGGAAATACAAAAAAAAATTATTACGAGTATAATGAAGATAGGTATCCATAATTAATTTTATATTACCTTTTTCCAGGATAAATACTTTTTGTGTAAGTGAATGCATACAGTGAATGCGTTATATACATGGACACTTTGCCCTGATATATATATATATATATATATATATATATATATATATATATTTATATATATATATATATGTGTGTGTGGGTGGGGTTAACACTTCTGTATAACACTTTTCATAAAAGTGCACATATATTGCACTGATTCTAGTTAGAAGAACAAAGGAGCACGAATTACTGCATCAATGCGATGTGGCATGAAGACGAACATTTTTTATGTGTTATGGAGCCACAGCTTATCTTGATAATAGCCTACATCTAGTCTGTATTGTTGAAACTGGTGTCTCTTATCTTACTCTTCACAACACATCATAGATCAGTTCAGGTGAGTTGGCTGGCCTATCAAGCACACTAATATTATTGTCAGAAAACCAATTATTAGTGGTTTTGCCAGTGTGGGGAAGTGCCAATTCCTGCTGAGAAAGGAAATAGGAATATCCATAAAGCTTGTCGAAAGCTGGAAGCATGAAGTGCTCTAGAATATCTTGTTAGACAGCTATGTTGACTTTGGACTTGATAAAACACAGTAGACCAACACCAGCAGACATTCTAAACCATCACTGACTGAAAACTTCACATTGCACTTCGAACAATTTGGATTCTTTCTCCAGATTATGGGGCCTGGGATTTCTAAATGAAATGCAAAATTTACTTTCATCTGAAAAGAGGACATTGGACCAATGATCAACGGTCTAGTTCTTTTTTCTTCTTCGCTCAGGAAAATCATTTTGTTTCAAAATTGACTTGATACTCGGAATACGATACTTGTAGATTATTTCCTGGACACGTCTGTGCGTGGTGGATCATGATGGACTAACTGAAGTCTTAATCTATTCCTTGTGAAACATTTTCAAGTTCTTGAATCAGCTTTGCTTAACAATCCTCTCAAAGCAACGGTTATATCTGGTGTGCAACTTTTTCCTGTCACACTTTTCCATTTTCATGAATAAGCCTTAAATCAGCACTCTACAAGAGCCATCCTTTTCAGCAATGGCCTTCTGTGGCTTACCCTCTACAAGTAGGATGTCAGTGTGTGTGTCTTCTGGATAACTGTCAAATTAGTATCAATCTATATAATTGTGACTGTGCATACTGAACCAAACTGAGAGAATCATGGTATATGTACTACATAAATTGGTAATTAGTCAAATTTGAATTGGAATATTTTAATATTTTTTGAGTTGCAGTCGGTAATTATCAAAATTAAAATAAAAAATGCTTGAGAAATTTTAGTTTGTATCGAACCTAGAATATATACTATTTTCATTTTCTGAAATAACTAACAAAAATATTGAACTCTTCCATGATTTCCTAAATTTTTTAATGCACACACACACACACACACATGCACACACACATATATATATATATATATATATATATATATATATATATATATATATATATATATATATATACTAAGTTTTATTACATGCAAACGACAAAGCCTGTTTATTTTTTCCTAATTTTCAAATAAGATATTGTATATCAGAAGGATTGAAATTGTGGATAAACTATCCGAAGTTTGTTCTGTTATTTTAGTTTATATAAATATGAATTCTTGATTAACGTAAATCATATTCTATTGCGATAGTGTAGATTTAGCTGAAATAAAATTCGTTTTTTTCTGATGACGCTAGTTGATTGGCAAAATATGCCATCATAAAAGTTTTTACAAATTGTCATAATTTACCATTCTGACAGATTCTCTCTCTCTCTCTCTCTCTCTCTCACACACACATATATATATATATTACATAGGTAGATATAGATATTATGCATACATGCATAAAACAGATTATCTACCTCTTGCAGGCATATTGGTCTAGACATTATATATAGAGAGGGCTATATGTGTGTGTTTGTGTGTGTACGTAAAGTAAATAAATTACTTAGTTCTTATAGATAAATGATTGTTTGTCAGCTTCATTATGATGACTAGTTGTTGAATTATCTGTGCCACTCAGTCTGATCATTTTTATCAAACAAAATATCTATTTTCCTTCTTTCCGAGAATGAATCCATGTAGATGTTCATTGATTCAATCCATCGTTCTGAAAGCCAATTTTGCTTTTGATGAATACAATTTGCTTTTCTATTGAAACTATCTATCATTGGAAAAAATCCATAATGTCTCTCTTCAAGTTGGTGAGGAACAAACCAAAAGTCTTATGTGGTTGCATTATTTGTTGTTGTTAAGGGTCAAAGAATAGTCGGCTTTAATCAGATCTGTTCGAGTTTGGTGCTTTTATTTTATTACATAATTGGTCTGCCAGGACGGGCCATTCATTAGCAGTGAGGACAAAGCCAAAGCGTAGGAAGTAGAGGAATCAAATTACTTATTGACCATTCATCGAGGTTAAACTTTGCCAGTGAAGGAATTGTCCGTTTTGACAGACTGATTACGATATCATGATTTGTCCGCATGTCGAAAGGCGAAGTTCCAGACACCTGACGTTACCCTGCTACACGAAAAAAAAAAAAAAAAACAACGTAAAGAAAAGATAGCTCTTTTCTTTTTTTGCAACTATTTCCATTTTTAACAGCCATCTTATTTTTTTGGTAAATAAATTCAATGATATCTGGCATTAACGTTACATGCTGGTAATAGCTCATAAATAATGGACTATTCCGTTTTGATTGCAGGAAAGACAGAAAAGACATATCATAGACGCTATTTGGTTTCAGTGTGCAAAAGAAAGAAAGAAAGACAGGGAAGACGATAACGTGCTGATGCGTTTAACGCCTGCTTCAGTGAAATGGAAATACTTGTACATTTCAAAATTTTTCATTTTTGTCTCCTCTTACTTGCTTAAATAATAGCCTGTATTCGTACTTATGATCGTTATTGCAATATTTTGTTAAAGTTGTTAAGCTCAAATATTTAACGATGCTGTAGGGGAATTTCCACGGATATTTTGCAGTCGTGGAAGCCGCAAGAGGCTTATTCAATAATTAAATTAAGAATTAAGATACATAAGAAAATTCAAATAGGGCAATCGTTGAATTTTCACGGCTTTTTCTAATATTAATAAATATTCAATGTGTGAAAAATGTTTTCCTTCTTATCGAAATATTCTTGTTCACTATACTTTTTGTTATTGCTATTATTTTTTACTAGTTTTAATTCTTCACATTCTTCTTATTTTTTATCGCAACACTTCGCTCAATTGATCTAAACCACAGAAGAATATATATGATAGACATTTTTAATAGAAATAGTAAAGTAGATCTGAATTTACGTCACTTATATAATACAGTAGACCTCTCGGGCAATTTATTTTGCAAACTGAAGTATGCTGATAGGTTTAAAAGCAAATATAAAATCTTAGAAAACGTCATTAACTCAAAGCGAATACCTTGTGACAGCGGCGAAAGAGATTATCGCAAGTAAATAAAGTAGGGAAAAAGAAGTGGTTGACATGAAATTCTTGAGCTGATGTAAAAGACACAGTAAACAATGCCAAGGAATGATACACTATATATAATGTTAAGCAAAAACATTAGAAAGAAATGTAAGCAAGCGAAAGAAGAACACCCCAGGGAAAAGTGTCCAGAGATAGAAAAACTGTGGTGCATAAACAGAATGATAATAAATTAACAGAACAGAAGACATACTCCTCAACAAAATGCATGAAATCTAAAAAGGAAAAGCGTATAATAGAAAAAGAAACGATATTTCAAGTATTGAACGTGTTGGGATTGGTATGAGTTTGAATTTGGTATCAGAAGGTTTTTGTATTAAGATGGTTAGTTTACGGGCATGTTCACCATATTAATCCACAACAATATAGAATATAGACATTCAAAAACGAATCAATCACAAGGCAATTGAGTAAGAAACATCATTTATGAGATTTCAATAAATTTATGCATTTATGTACAATTAATATACAATTTGAAAACTTGTAGTTTGATAATGTAAGAAATTGACCATTGATAAATTGGGTTTCTTATTGATCTACAGTTTAAAATTGTTTAAATGTTTAAGAACTGGTCAAACAGAGTAAAATGGAAAATATTATTCATACAGAAATTTGTGTAGTTTGTATGCGTGAACAAAGTAGGAGTTTGTATGCATGAATAAAGTATGAGTTTGTATGCGTGAATAAAGTAGGTTTAATTGTTTAAATTTTCCAGAGTTGTTTACCTTGGATTGTTCTGTGTTTGTCTTTGTTTAAAATACAATTTCTATTTTAGTAGTGTGTAAGAACACTTTTCTTAGAAAGTTGTAAGTGAGATGTGAGAAATTATGTTGATGTTTGAGTCAGCAGTTGACGCGCGAAAAATATCTTAAGTCAAAGTAGTGACACGCGTGGATTTGTGTGGCATTTCTCTGAAGTCTATTGATTGACTGGTGAATTGGGTCGAAATGGTCCTTTTTATTTATTTCTGGAAACCAAAATAGGCTCCAGCGAACTGGGCGCGAAAACAGTTTTTCAATAATTGTTACATGTCTCGACCAATAGAAAGTCGAGATTTGCAATGCGAGGTGTTGGTTGGTTAAAACTGATTCTGATGGAAGAGTGTATTTTATCTCAGAGGTGAGTATAAAATATGGACGATTCTATAACGAATACATGAAAGAATCTTTCTACAACAACAGAGGAAATAAACATACATAACAAAAAAACATGAAAGTACTTGTGATATTAAAATCTGAAATACAATCGGCACTGGCCTATATAATAAAAAAAAGAAACAAAAACAAGCAAAGCGTCAGGATCAGATGGGTTTGCAATAGAGATGCTCTCAGCCTTAGACTATTTCGGGATCGATACGATTAACGAAATAATAAGTGCAATATATATATATATATATATATATATATATATATATATATATATATATTATACCGGTGAAATACCGGGAAGATTTCACTAGATATATTTTCACGATGATGACAAAAACTTGGTCAAGAACTAAATCTGACCTCCATCGGTCAGTCAGCTTAATGTGCCACATAACTAAACGTATCATTAGGATACTTATTGTTATGGGATCTTCCCCATAATAATAATAATAATGGACTATTCCATACTTAATAAATACTGCGCCTCAGGAGTAGGCAAGGAAGGAGTGAGTAGTTCAAGTCGAGTCAAGAGTCGAGTCAGAGGCAGTCCGAAACAGAGTCGCGTTCAGACAATTACAATTACTGTAAGACATTGAAGTCGAGACTACATTGTTCTCTCTACTAAACCTGATTGTTCATACTAACACTTCTACTTCTCTATATATATTCCTGTTTGTATTATTGTGTTATTCCATATCCGTGTTCGAGTTCTTCTTTATTGGTTCTACCTTGGACTATCACCGTGGTACAAGGAACCGTACCATAACACTTATGAATAGAGATCGTAGCACAGTTAAACTGGAAATAAGGCAAGGACCTTATGGTTCTGTTCGCTACACGATTGGATCAGAACACCAATGAATTAAAGTGGAATGTGAATGATTTTCTGGGCTCTAAGCAAAAGATTAAGACAGGAAAATTTCCTTAGAAAAAAGAAAAGTGTACTGAAATGCTATGTCATATCTAATCTCCTATATGGCATTCAAGGTTAGACAATTTTCTCTCGGATGAAAATAGGTCCGAAGCGACAGAAAAGTGGTTTTACAGACAGATAATGAAAAATACCAATGGACAGAACAAATGAAAGGAAAAATACCAATGGACTGAACAAGGAAAATGGAAACAACAAAAGACAGTTGAAATTTCTGGGACACACAATGAAGTAAAAGGTCTTGGAAAATTTAAACTCACAGGACAAATAGTATCGATTTGAGGTGTTATCATCCTCTGCTGATAAAGCTGAATGCTTTGTTCGTAAATCCTCCTCGAACACTACCCTTGACTCATCTGGAGTATCCCTGCCTAACTTTCCACTTAAAACTGAATCCCTGTTAAGTGATATGCATATAACCCCATCCATGGTTCATACTATAATCTCTAACCTAGATAAAGAATGTGGACCCGACGTTATTCTTGTAATAATCATTTTGTGTTCCCGAAGTGGCCTGTGTTCTCTCTAAACTGTATAATAAATGTCTCGCTTCCGCCTGCTAGAAGTCATCGTCTGTTGTCCCAGTTTTTAAGGACTCTAGAGAACCGTCCGACCCTTCCAACTGTCTGCCTTCTATACCTTTTTGGAAAACTCCTAGAAGCCCTAATCAATGTTGAATTGGTTTAGCATCTCTCATTGCAAGGCCTTTTCTCAGATAAGCTATATGGTTTCGTTTCTCCAGGTTAACTGCTGATGTACTGACGATAATTGCGGAAAAAGTCTATTATGCTCTAGATAAAAACAGTGAAGCCCGGGCGGTAGCTTTGAATTTCTCAAAAGCCTTTGACATTGTTTATCATACAGGTCTTATGCATAAGCTGAAAAGTTACGGTATCTTTGGACACATTTTGAACTGATCCAGTCTTTCCTGTCAAACTGCGAAATGTAAGTTATCCTGAAGTACTACTCGTCTACGTCCTTTCGGACTAACGCGAGTGTCCCCACCCCCGGGTCCCATCCTTGGTCATACTCTGTTTTTAATTTTCATTAATAACCTTCCCGATGACATCTCTAAATTTGGCATTTAAACTGACGACACTATCATTTACTCATGCCTCGATATTAAGACTGATCAGTCTGACAAGGTCTAAATGGTAGCCAATGCCCAAAACGATCTCCAGCCCGTCGTTAACTGGGGTAAAAGATAGCTTGTTTGCCTCCAAAACTAAACTTCTTTCCATTAATCATCTGGGAGACTCCTCTCTGCCTTCCATCAGTATAGCTGATGCTAACCTCCAGGAAAGTGACTCGTTGCGCCTTCACAGGCTAACGTTAGAGTTAGGGTTAGCTGTCATGAAATGAAAAGACTATATTGAATCCATCGCTAGATCAGCCGCGAAGAAAGTTGGTTCACTGTGTCGTGCGAGACATTTTTTCTCTCCAGAATCTATCTTATATATCTAAAAGTTCACCAGTCGTCCATGCTTAGAATATTGATGCCACATATGTTCAGGTGCCCCTGCTATTTACCTAAAGCTCCCAAAGAAGAGTCAGCAAGAATATTAGTCCTGATCTGGCGGCTCGACTTCAGGCGAAGCCGTCATATGTGAAGACAACAGAGGATATATATGTAGAGACACTGCCTAGTATGACTGGCTAAAACCAGTGTCTCCATTCGAGTTCCCTACGTTAAAGCAAAGTGACCTTGTGTCGTATCCTGACTCAGTAGGGAGTCAAAGGTAAATGTCGGCAGGCACCTGCCTGGGCTAAGTGTGGGATCCTATTGCTAAGTAGTTGATTCTACTGTGACATAGAGAGAGAAAGACCCCCACCCCGAGGTGGATTTAGTAATCAACAGTGCTAAAGAATTAGGATGAAGGGCTTAATTACTTGGGTAGAAGGGATTCCGGAGTAATTCCAGAAATAAGTTTATTTTTTTTTCTTGTTTTTTTTTCTCTTAATAATTGTTTCTGGGGTTGAGTTATTAGTTAATTAAATGTAATAATTCTAGAGTGATTAAGAGACGGATTCGTTAAAGTAAAGTTTGTGATAAATGGCGAATTGGACTTTAAGTGGTTTTGGCAAAACTTAAGTAGGCGTTGGCTGCGGAAGACCCAGCAGGAGGTCCGAATCCGATTTTAGTATCTCTTGAAAACTGGGTTCCCGCTGAGTTTCAGGGACCGGAAAAGCTTGCATGGTGGTCAAAGGCGATTTGCATATTAAAATTCGGGGGCGGTGCCTAAAGATGGTTTAGCTCCGCCTCTCTATATATAAGCTGCCTGCACGCTTGAGTTAGTCAGATCGCAGATCGGAGAGAACGCGGACAGAGAACGCGGACAGAGAGCGGAGAGAAGCGGCGGAAAACGGCTTGGTGGATTTTGCTGGTCTGGTCTGTTGGCTGTCTTGCGTCAAGAAGACAGATCCGAACCAAGAGATAGAAATAGAACCCGTACGAATCCAGATAACTTCGTCAACAAAGCTGTGAGAAAGCAGACTGCTATATCGTAGGCTGCAGACGAAGATCCACGAATTATCTCCCTTAGATCGGCTGAATTCCTATCAGCATAATAATCGTCTTTCTCTCTTTGTGACTTTCCGATCCAAACGAGTGAATCTCGTTAAGACACTTTGTATTCGTGCAATATTTTTGGTAGTGACATAAAAGCAGTAGCCTTAAAAGGCTCTTGTACAGGAACCGAAAGAGTTGCTTATTTTTTCTTTTTCATGTCTTTGCGGCTACGACAAAAAACTTTTTCTGCATGAATAGTGATTTCCTTTCAGCGTAATACCCAGCCATTTTCTCCCCTTCCCACCGGACCGTTCTGGGGAGACCGATACACTGCTGTTCGGATCAAGAATTCACAACGTGGCGAATAGTGGTGGTTCCTTCAATTCACCGAGGTAAGATCGGGTGGATTTCTTTTTCGGCCAGAACCACCGGGGAGACAGGAGATAGCTGCAACAGACAGGGTTTATTACGTTAGACTACTGACTAGGAAACTTTTTCAGGAAGATTTAGAGATCCTGCTTTTTCCAACAGCATGATCCTTTTCAAGACAATATCTCAGCCCCTTGCAATTTCTCTATCACTACACTTGTTTTTTATCACTAAACCATAATTTATAGATATCACCAGTGAGGATCACGAATATGCATTCAATTCTCGATACAGCGAGAATAAACAAAACAAGACGCATCTGAGGACCAAGAATCACCACACCTAAACACATGTAAAGATTTTGTTAGTTTTCGCCAAATAATAAAGTTGGCCTTTGTGAAAGTAAAAACTCTGCATTTGTTCAACTTGTTTGTTCTACTGTTGTTACTTCGTTTTCCTTTTACTTTGGGAGGTCGACATTAATATTGACCCCGCAACAAACTCTTCGCTATGGTACCTAGATTTCATGAGTTTAAGCGAAATACAGACTGGCGTCAAGATCTCATCAATTGACAGTTGAGCTGGTTAGATGTAACTTTAAATTTTATGCTAACAGTTTCTTTTCTTGCTCGTGGACCCAATCCTCCGGCTCCATGCTTTCAAGCCAATTTTAATCTGCAAAAATTTAAATGCACAAGTAATTTAAAGACAACAGTAAACAACGATTAACATAATGAATTGTGCGGTAGAGCGGGGCGGGGGAGAGATATCTTAAAGAGTCAACAGTTACTTAAAGGGGTAAGAAGAGCAATGATCCTACACATCCTGAAGGGGCACGACAGGCAAGAGAAGAGAGAGAGAGAGAGAGAGAGAGAGAGAGAGAGAGATTCTCAGAGTAGCTATTTTTAATAAGATATAACGGCTGATGTACTGTTCGACGTTACTCGATATATTTCAGCAGAAATACTGCTTCATTGTTAATATTCCATGAATTTGTAGGGTGATATTTATGTAAGAAGAATATTTTTATAGGTTGCGTGCAAAATTATATATCCTCCATACACCTTTAAATTTTTCTTCAACAAAGGAACAAGAAGCAATAAACAAATTTGAGAAAAGACAAAAAGCAATATTTGGTAAACAAACAACTTTCATTATAATATAATGATTATATTTTTGTAAATAAAAGGTTTTTACATTATGGCGTAGATTTTTTTTAATGAAATCTAGGTTTGTTTAATTAGTGTTGAACTCACTTTATGCGTATATTTGACTTTAGTTGATGAGTTCAGATAAGAAATGCAGTTTGGTAGAATGTATGAATAAAGTGAGTTGTAGGAGAAAGTTTTCTCTTAGAAAGTTCCTGTTCATTTAAGGAATAAATTTACGTAAAAAACTGTGTGCAAATTTAGTTCAATGAAGTTGTCTTCCTTTGACTAATATTGTGAAACTATGTTCTCGAAAGATTGGAAAATGTAAAGTTAATTCATTTGCAGGAAATAAGTTAAGTTTTCTGCGTAAAATGAATTGGTGAGTGAATGAAGATTTCTTAAAGTTTGTTGAATGTTCATAGAAACGTTAAAACTTAAGATGATGTGACGTGGATTCTTGTGTCAAGTCGTTCGCAGTTACGATGCTCATTGGTGAGTGTGAATGAATTTTTTCTATTTACTTACTTTGGGTGGCTCACAGAAAATAGGCGCCAACTTTAAACTTAATCACGAGCTGAAAAAATACTTGCGTGTTTGTAGCGGACCGTGGTGGTGATGAGTATGTGTTGTAGAAGAACACATGTGGGTAGAATTTCCTGCTAGACGGTCCAACTACATGAGAATATTGGACTTTAATTAAAGTCCAAAGAAGACAAAGAAAACGAACATGACCGATAAATATATGTAAACAAATATATGTATTAATAACAAGTTGAAAGTTACATGGACAGTTACACGGACTGAGTGTGTGTGGTGAATATTATGTGTGTTTGTGTGTGTGTGTGTTGTGTTGTGGTGAGTGTTCGTACGTACGTGTATTGTTCTTAGCGTGTTCCCAGAATTTGGGAAACGCTGTATCTGTGAGAGCTCACATCTGCGAGGTGGTATAAAGTTGAAGGCCTGAGAAAAAAAAAGATCGAGGCGAAGGGTCAGCCAGTATTTATAGCCAGGGGAGAGCGACCCCTGGGGAAGGGTTAAGGAGCTGAGGAGGAGCTAATCCGACATCTTTATTGACCACTCAGAACTCGAGTTTTTGAAAATGTGTGTGAAGCTGGATTTGTTCCGTGATCCGCTTTTTTGCAAAATTGGACAAGTTATTCAAGTGTTTTAAATAATGTAAAATTTGAGTTCTACAAATTATTCGAACTGTATTCTCATAGGTTCTACTATATTCGGCTGATGTTCGGCGTTAATCGATATATTCCCAAATATTTCTGGTTCATTGCCTTTTTATCCCATGGATTATTCATGATAGGGATCTCACTTTTACTGTTTTGATTAACATATTTCTCTTAATGCAATATTCGATTTTATCGATATATCCTAGCAAAAATTAAGGAATTATTGAGTTATTCTATTAACTAATCAGTGTGAGGGAACACATTCTTGCCTTTTTATTACTCTATTGTAGCGATCATCATCACCATCACACATACAGATCATACGGCAAGCATTCATTGGCTAATCTCCTCAGAACTAGCTTGCTGACTGGTCAGTTCCGACCAATCAAATCGCCTGCACGCGAGGAATAATTTTTCCGCGAACAAGGCTGGAGCCTGTCACGTGAGACACATCCTTATATAAACAAAACACAAATAAGCCTCTCTCGTGTTTTCTCTTCATTCATCTTTTTCCTTGCTGCCAAGATGTAATCTTCAAAAGCTCCCGTCTTAACCACGCGGTCAGACGTTAAAGATCATTGCCAACAACTCTTACCGACTTTCTCGCAAGTCGTCAGTAGAGTCCAGCTATTTACGCCTGTCTACACAAATCCACGACTTTACTCACAACGCACACACAGATTTTTGTATCACATTACACATATTCTTCCTCTCCTTGACTAAGCGGAGTTCATGAACCAGAACTCTCTCCTACTCAAAACAACACACTTCTTAATTAACTCTATTCTATTCTAACACTAGACTCTATTCAACATAGAATCCTGAACATTCTTATTCAAGAGAAATTGAAGGGAAGCAACTTTTTCTCCCTTAATTACTACACACCATTGCATGATTGTTTTGTATGGTACTGTTCTAATATATATTTTATTGTTGATGCACAATTGGAGTCTCGTTGTTTTTTTCTTGAATCGTTAAATATATAATAGATAAATGCTCTTAGAACACGTAATTACATTTGATAACCTTAACGCATAAACCAAAGCAGCGTTTACACTATTTCCCCTGATATAATCCTGATATTTTATCGTTATATTCCAACAAATATTATATCTTTATTTTTTGAATTATTCGTAGTTGGGGGGGGGGGTTCTCTTCCTTGCTTTTATTTATCGGCTGATGTTTGATTCTATTTTCATCAGAAATTATTAACCATTTTTATTATTACATGAATTATTCGGAATACTATTGTCAACTGTATATTGCGGCATAAATTGTATCATTTTTATATTTCCACGAATCATTCGTGGTAGATGCTCATCATTGCTGTTTTAATTTCTATATTTTGGTTGATACATTATTCGTCCTTCATCAATAAATTTCCGTCTGAAATTCTGAGTCTTTGTCTTAATGTCACTAATTATTCGCAATAGTCTTCTTGGTCTGTTTTTATCATTATATGTTGTCTGGTGCATTCGTCGGCCATCATCGCCATATTCCGTCTGAAGTTCTGTCATTTTTTGTTTATTATTCAAACAATTTTACTGTTTTTTTTTCTTGTTAGAGCTGATGTCGTTTCTTGAGCTTCTGTAGCGGACCGGGGTTTACGTAAACCCCGGTCCGCTACAGAAGCTCAAGAAACGACATCAGCTCTAACGAGAGAAAAAAACAGTAAAATTGTTAAATTAGGAACACGTGTATTTATTCCTGCTAGAAGAAGGTCCAACTACAAGGACTTAATGGACTCAGAGATTGAATCCACCATAAAGAAGTGTACAGAAAACCAACAAGACCGATATATATATCAACAAATATATATATTAAACAACAAGATTTACAATGGACATAGACATTAACATTTGTGTTTGTGTGTGAACGTAAAGAGTTTGTATTTTGGTGAGTACGTACGTGTATGTGTGTTTCATGGCGTCTTCCCACAAGTGGGCAAAACGCAGATCTCTGCGAGAGATCACATTTTTAAATGTGTCGCTGAAATGTAAAGTAAAAAGAGAACAAGGCAAGAAATCGCCCAGTATTTATAGTGTAGGGAGAGCGTTCCCTAGTGAACAATTAGGAAATTAAGGAGGCATTAACTCCGACATTCCTTTATTCTGTGTTTACAAAGGTACGTTTTTGATCCCCTTTTGTTTTGAAGCTTATGTCTCAGTGGCAATTCAGTATTCAATCTGAAGTCTTCTTGACATTTATCCCACCAAATATTTTTGTAAAATTTCGAGGTAACTTTTGGATATCCACATTTAGTATGTTATGTTTTATTCTTCTAAATCAATTTACTGTTAACGCTATGTTGTGTCCATGCTGTTGATCCAAGGTATTTCACTGCGCCAATGTCAACACTTTCTCTTCCATTTCTTTAGCATTCATGTTGTAGAAAATTCAGTTGTCCGGGTTTTTTATATTAAAAATTCGAGCGTCCGAATTCCAAGCAATAAAAAATAAAAAAAATAAAGAAAACATGTGTATGCCTGTTAAATAAATCATTTGTATGTACATAAATTCCAAGAATGAGTAAAAGTAGTCATTAGTACAGTTAAAGTTTTTGGGTAGTTGGTACACATAAATCTTACTTGAGAAAAGACTTTTAAATAGTTGGACGCAGAAAAAAATGTGGCTCATAGAAAAAAGCAGTGGTTGAGAAAATACCTTTATCGTCATCGAAGACTGACTGGCCGTCTTTGTCTTTTGTTGTTGTTGCAGTTGGTTCGTTTGATGTCACTGACACATGATCGTCAACAAAGATTGAATGATCGTTTAATCCATTATTTTTGCAACTGATTCGGCAAAAAAATAGAATTTTAGTTTTCTCTGATTAATCAAATATTGGAGATATTAATTTCTAACCAACAGGCACTTTTATTTAAACGGTGTGTGTCGTATTATGGAAACTTTTTGTTATATTTGTAATATTGTGTCTTATTGGGTAGAAAATAAACTTTGGGCATGTTTTAATATGGTATATATGAGGGTATGTAATTTGTGTTGGAAATAGGGCTTATTTCCTAAAGATAAGATTGATAAATATTTTATCAATCTGTGTTTAAATATATTTTAAATTTGGTAGGTCAAATGACTTTTCTGTCGGATTTCGTTGCAACGTGTTTTTGTGTGTCTTTATTTGTTGAAACTGGTTGTTGTGCCAGATGAATATATATGGTATGAATAGTATATACGTTGGTATATAATTGTGTTGGAAATTTTCTATATTGTAAACAAGACTCAACTAACAGAAAAATTCTGCATCAGATAAAAATTCACCCAAAGAAGATAGGAGTTTGGATTGGCTGAAACATTTAAAAATAGTTATCCTTCATAAGTCCTGAAAATTTTACAAGGTTTTAGACTTTTTTTTAATCATTTCACCCTAAGCAAGTCGGGAATGTCACTAGTATGCAGCGGCGGCGGTAGTGGTGGGGTTACAGAAAGTGAAAGTGAGAGAAAAGACTGGGTATAGTGGGGTAATGGATAAAAGATGAACGGGATTCAAGACGACAGAAGATGGCGATTGATATTGTATTTCAACTTTTGAAGACGGGAGTTCCACAGGTGGGAAGTGCGAGAAAAGAAACTGTTGGAGTAGAAGTGGCGGTTACTGATCGTTTGTTGGGAGAATGTATTTCCAATAACATTAATCACTTTGACGTTCAGTGCCTGTAATCTTGAGTTTCGACGCTAACCAGTGATCCGTTTATGTGTGGCAAAAAGAAATAAAACCAATAAATAAAATGATAATAAACAATAATAAAAATATTGAATGCTTAATTCATTACGTGTATATAAAAAATTACTGAATTAATCACCACGTATATAAAACAAATATTGAATGTCTAATTCACCACGTGTGTAAAAAAAAAAGTGAAACAGACATTTCAACTTTCAACGTCGCTACAAAATGTATGAAATGGATATAGCAGTGTAGGGACATTATTATTGTAAATAATAATAATAATAATGAAATTTATAAATAAAACAGCAACATTTGAACTTTGTTTAAAATAAATTAAATAAAACTCTCCTAGCATGCAACAAAACTGTTCCTGCCGGAAATACGGACATCACGACAAATAGACGTTAAATTCAATCTCTTCACCATAAACCTTGGTACGAGCAACACGTGTCCAACTTCTTCCTCCCATTACATGTACCATGAACCAATGTAACTTAAAGAAATACACCAATAGACAGAAAAATATAAATAAATTGTATAAAATTAACATACAATTTACCATGCTTTCCTGTTATTTCTGTACGTTTTATTTCCTGTTAAATATGCTTTTATCTCCGTGAACACGAGACTAATTTCTGCTGCTATGATGTGAATAACCACCCACATTATTTTGGTGACCACCGACGTGTACAAAAAAAAAAAAAAAATAATAATAAATAAATAAAAATAAAATCATACGACTACCCACAGCAGCAATGGTTGGTATTAAAATACAAACATTTATGGAAACGGCCGCTGCTGGCAGGTTTCCTATTATTGAGACTCAGTTCTGTTTACAAAAAACAACAGAGAAACCAAACTTTATAATGTGTTTTGGAACCTGTCATCAGCACTTGTAATAAAAATTCAGGCGAACCATTTTAACAAAAAATATGAGAATCTGAAAGAAGCTATCATCACAAGCTACGAGATAACCAAACCGAAACTTTTTGACAAGTTATTAATGGCACAATAGGGAGAGCCTGTCTGTCTGTCAGCCTTGTGTTATTGTGGGAGGCAGGGCTTGTGACCAAGTCTTCTCCCACTCAAGAAAAACATTTAAATTTCTGGCCCACCATATTAGTCCAGAAGGCTTAATATCCACAACAGAGAAGCAGGAAATAAATGAATTCCTTGAATCAACTGATTCAAAATCACTCCGGCATTTCTTGGAAATGGTTAACTTCTATAGGAAACTTGCTCCATGAAGAGCATCACTGAGCTGATAGTGCAGTCACAGTGCAAACCCATACAGCTCACTGATGCTAAAAAACACGCCTTCTTGAACATTAAAAAGTCCTGAATAAACTGACTGAACTTCCTTATCCCAACTCGTTATCTTTTGGTGTCAGATAGTTCCAACTATGATGTCGTAGCAGCATTACATTAAATGATTGAAAACAGACCGATCCCTATAGGGTTCTTCTCAACTTTCTGAAAATCAAACAAAATGGTCCACATTTGACCGGGGGTTACTAGCAGCTATCTGGCAGTTACAATTCAAACCACAAACCGAAGGCAGACATGTCACTTTGTTTACTGACCACAAAACCTTTAGCCTTCCACAAAACGACACCAATGAAATCAGATAAACAGATTCCTGTCATTGATAACTGACTACGTTGACAGATATCCTACACATTGATTGAAGAAAAAACATCATTGTAGACTGCCTCTCAAAACCAGCAAATGTAGTAACAGTCGACAATTTCGACTTACTAGCCCTCGTTGAGCAGCAAGAATATAACACAGAAATAAAGAACTACATAGATTGAAGGCATACATTGTTGATAACAAGACCATTTTATGTGACATTTCCACACCTTACCCCAAACCAGTTATTCTACAAGCATCGCGCAAAGTGATCTATTATACGTTCGATAATGTCATACCCAGGACCCACAGCCACAGTAAAACTGTTCAAATCCAGATAATTTTGGCTTGACATGGATAAGAAAATATGTCCACGGACCAAAGAGTGCCTCAATTGTCAGCAAAGTTAATCGCCAAAGTCAACAGAAGTTCCATTCCTACTACGATCCACGCATTCAAAAACGTAGACATTGTAGGCCCATTGCCACCAACCCTCAATCGCAACAGCACATATTCATCACTAGTGAGATTCTAACATGCATAGACAGAGCTATCCGATGGACTGAAGCTACACATATGCAAAACATGACGGCTACAATAGTGGCCATGTTGTTTCTAAATGTATGAAGGGTGCTGACACAAAGAATTAAATAAGTGCACACGTCTGTTTACAAGTCGACAGAGTGAGGCACCTCTTAGAAGCTCCTTACATTGGACCGTTTAAAGTACTAGAGAGAAATGGAAAGTATTTCACTATTGAGCTCCATTCTGGAAATCAATAAAATGTGTCCTTGGACAGACTGAAGCCTGTAACACAGTCAAAACTACATCTACATGATCCAAAACCAAAGCAAACACCAACCATTGATAATGATATCTCCACAAATGTGTTATCTGCTGAGAAAGACACTTCAGATGGAGACTAGCCTAATTTACACTTTCAGAGAGACTGGTTACATTTTCCAAAGAAAATGTGCTTGTCTATTTCATTTAAATAAATGCATTTGTAGAGCTTCGATTCTAAACAAGGGCATCTTGTGGGAAAATGAAATAAGACTAATAAATAAAATAATAAAGAATAAAAAAAATACATTTTTCTATGATGCTAGTAATAAAGGAACCAGAAAAGCATTTGGTCATCTGTGCAATTTTATGACTCCACATCCAGAAAGGACAGAGCCTTTCTCTTACCACTTTCCAATGAAGAGCGTTTGGGTGCATTTTGCAGCTACACTCACAAAGTAAATTGGTCATTCCAAATCAGTGCAAAGCTGACTTGAGCTCAATCACTTTAACAATTCTTATCCTTACTTCCCTTAACTTATTTCTGAAGCAGAAAGAAAACGGACATAACCAAGAGGCATTAACAACTTGTTTCCCTACTGCCACTATAAAAAAGAAAAAAGCAGCAGTCTGTAGTAGAAACCTAAGATTTTGTTGCTTCTGTAGGAATCATGTGAACATGTACAAATCTAAAATACACAAACAAGCAACCATTAAATTCCATATATGAATTATAGAAATAGATCAGAGCATTCTTTGATGTCTATGGGTAAGAGATGCCACTGTCCATTTTATGTGGCTATAATGATAAATAGTTTCGCATAAAACTTTAGATAGGGTAAGTAGTAGATCATGTGATTCATGTATACATATGACTATGTGGTTATTACCATGAAAATGTACTAAAGCGCAACCTACTAACCACGTTGGTCAGTCAACTAAGAGTTTTGCAAAAGAATTGAAAAATGTGAACGTCATATTTCTCTTGGACCATGCTATCCATGAAATTGATGATTGTCAATTTTCTCAAGGAAAAATTTTCAGTCTTTCTCCAAGCAACATAATGATGGATGCTAGAAATCAATCAAATTGAATCAGAATTTTATTTCAACAGTTCTATCAGCAAGATGGTCACCTGGCTTACTATGAAAAAAAAAAAAATGAATTATTACATTACGTGGGTGTTGTGTCAAAGAATGAAGAATTGTCGTTTTGTAACCTGTCTTCATTACAGACCATTGCTGTTAACTTTGGTCCTCATTGAGTACTCCACACTTGTAGCCCTGTGTCAGGCAAAGCTAATGTTACTAATTGTATTGTTTTGCTCCTATAAAATGGCTCCATATAAGTGGGGTATCCACATTTGACTGATATTCATGGAAGTGGATATCAATACCACAGAGGCTGGCTGATAGTAGTACAAGATTTTCACCTGTAAGCTCTTTCTAATAACGTTAATTTTTCTTAACTACCTGCTAGTCTTATCCAAAGTAATGTTTTAGTGTTTACCAAGCATAGTTTGCCATAATGACACAGTAGGACATCCAATGAGTGTTTTGCATGTCTGCAGGAAGATGTTGGTTAAGTGTCAAAATGCTAAGATCTAACTTGTCTTCAGATACTATGTTGTACCTGATAGAAGCCCCTTTTATTGTATTGGTGAGGTGATTTCTAGGAGACAAATTACCAAGCTAACATTCATTATTGGTCACTTATCTGAAGGCAATGAACTCGTTACAGTAGTCATGCTGTTTGACTAGCTAGTTAACCATTAATCTCTAGTGAGATGTCAATGTATTTACTAAACTTGGCTTAGTCTGATACATGGATATAACTGTAGGTCATTCAATGATAATGGAACTCCCTAGAATAGTGAATCAATTTGTAAGCCAAAACTATCATCTGATAATGGGTACTTCACAAGTTCATAATGTATAATAAATGATACTTACAAAAGGTCTTCCAAAGGTTTTCAGCTTGAATAGAGTTTCCAAATTATTTTATTTGACATAATATTGGTTTCACAAAATTTGAACATCTTCATTTGATATTTTTTATGATCTCAGAAACAACAGAAAGCAATTGATTGTGATTGATAAAAATCAGATTAAAAAAATTGAAGTATCGCATTCTTGAACAGATTGCTTCGCAGGAAATCTATGATTTCATACAAAATGTCTACCATGAAGTCTGCTCTTCATATGCAATTGGGCTGCTGAATATCATGGCAGTAGATCTCTTGAAGATGAAACTGTTTCAAGATAGCCTGTGGAAACAACTTTTGAAAAACAAAACAAACATATGTTTCCAGCTGTCATTTCATTAAGAATACTAGTCTCAAAAGTTTTGAGAAATCTTTTATAATCTATTTCAATATAAAGAGCTGATCAAATGTTAAATGCAAAATATGATTATCCAAAGTCAAGGTGACACTAGTAAATTTCTTTAAAAAAACAAACTAATCAACTTTAGACATTTATATTATATCCCATACTAATATGTGTGTGTGTATATATATATATAATATATATATGTGTGTGTATGTGATGGTATATCCAGGTGAGCGATCATTTCTGTATTTTCAAGTTGTAATGGTTAGAAAAAATTCTAACACCATAAATCATAGATAGAGATGGAAAGTTCTTTTAGTCACCATATATCATCATGCTATATGTGGAGATGGTGGTAGCAAACTTTTTGGACAGGACCAGGTATCATTTGTTTTCTGTGATCCTTATTGATTAAGAAAAATTCTGGCTACTTGAACTGCAACACTTGTCTTTCACTATGTATCACATCAAATCAAGTTCTAATTTCATCACTCAACTCATGACCCAGAATTTCAAATGAAGCAGGATGAAATGTAAGTGCAATGAAAGGAAGAATTCTTTTGTTAGCTATCCAAATAAATCTCACCTCAAATGATGTTAGAAAATGACCTTGCTGACTGAACTTGTCACATATGAACAGTGGGAGAAACCTTATACTAGACTTTGCTTAAAGCTTTTACAGAGTTTTAAATTTCAAAAACTGCAAGATGATGTGGTTGTCAAAAGTTGATTAACCTGGACATGAATGTTGCATATTAAAAATGTCTTTAAAAGCTGCAGGATCAAGCAGAATATAGAATGTGTAACTTATATCAAGGAAAAATTCTCTTTTGCTCAAAGAATCAGTAAAAGTGTTACTTTAGGTATTTTTAAGCATAATCTGACAAAGTCACATTGAGGATTCAGTGAGAATCAAACCAGCTAGTTATCTTCTAGACTACTTTGCTAATCATTACTCCACAGTAAGATGTCTTTTTGAAGTTTAGTCTGGCACAAGCAATAAAGGGTACCCAGTGAGAATTGAAATCACTACATTATTGATGGTTTACAAGTGTGATGATTAACCTTTGTGTGAGATTCCAGAATTGCATATTTTTTTGAAGAAAAAGAAAGGGGTGGGTGAGGAAAGTAGAAATCATTTTAATTCTTACAAACTAAAATCATGTTGTGATGATAACATAGCAGACAGATGGATGAGAGACCTCCTGGAAGTGTAAAATGTTGAAAGAAAGGGAGAGAGATGAGAAAAGAAAAGAGAAAAAAAAAAAAAAAAAAAAAAAAAAAGAAAAAGAAAAGAAAAAAATGTTTCCAGTGAAAAAAAAGTTTTTGATTGCGTACTGAGTCTTCAACAAAGAGTACTGGCAATTTTCGCACACACCTGATAGAAAATCCAAGGTTTGTTCAACCAATTGTTAGTATGTTTCATCTGATCCATTCTATAGGTTTCAAGCGTATAATATCAAAAAGAAATGTGACATGCATAATATTCAGCGATATCATTTACTGCTACTCATGTAATTTATGAAGTGGGTTCCTCTTCGATACCATCCTTATTGTAGAAATAAAACGGCACCAAGATAAAATTTATATCACTTGATTTGACATTTTTAGATTTATGCTACACCATCACCATTCCAATTCTCAGAGATGCAGTATAAAAAAAAAAAAAAAAGAAAAAAGTTTTTTGTTAGATTACACATCTGAATAAGGCTGTAGAATGAATTGGTCAAAATATGGTAACAGTACAAAGGAATTCAGTCCTTAAAAGTTCACAATTAAGTGTTACAACTTTTTTTTCCTACAGTTGAATATTTATCTGAGTTACTTTTAAAATTATTGAAATATACTTAGATTCCTGATCCAGGAAACTAAACAAGACCTATTTCACTTATTCGGTGTGAAAGACATTAAAAAACAAAAAAAAAACTTCACAACATTTCTACAATAAACAAACATCAGCTAGCAGCTCTTAAGAATCATACTTTTCTTCTTCTCAGCCTGTGAAGGACCTTTGTTGGCCAAGGCCTAGACCCCCCCCCACACAAAAAAAATTGTTTATGGAGTTAAGAATGAGCTATTACTCTACTGTGCTGGCCTAATCAACATTGTTTAGAGGGCAGATGTGACACGCTTGGGTGATTATGTTTTATGATTCATGATCACTCACTGGCATTTGATGAGTGTCATGAATCAACAAATTTGAAACAGCTCTTAATTTCTCAGTCAGTCATTATACACAACATCAACTGTATTCCCAAGTTATCACTCAAGGACTGACAAGACTTGGATGGTAATGTGATATGGTCAAAAGCCCACAATAAGTATACTTTTAGGTAATTAATATTTGACAAATACTTTAAGATTTAAAATTAACAACCATAAAAGTGCTGTTTATTAAATTAAGATTATCATTAACTGGGTGCAGGGGTTTTATATTAACAGTGAAAACAATTTTACTCATTTTCATGTGGGTAAACCTTTCCATTCTACCAAACTATTTGTCTTTCAAAATTAGGTTCTTAGTAGTTAATTGGAGGAAATTCATTCAGTGATTCTCTACAGACAAATCAAAAGTTTCCATAGTTTTACATTTGAACAGAAATGAACAAAGATTATGACTTGGTATTTCAAGATTTCAATTGGGTTAGAATTTTGGCGAGAAGCTTTTCATACCAAATATTTCAAATTTTAAGCTAAGAAGCAGCCTTTGTTGGATTTGACAGTGAAATTATGCATTGAATAACTCTAAAGAGAAGCAATTGCTCATGTGATTGTATTTTATGTTAAAATAAGGATTTTAGAAGATATATATATATATATAGTGTGTGTCTTGTAGCAGAGCTGGGAGAAATCAGTGCCAGGCTTTCCATCTTAAGTGAATCATACTCCATTTACAAAGGAAAAAAGAGCTCACTCTTTCTACCGTGATGAGACACCAAATTTTATCAGAAACAATGACGTTTATTTATTGACTGGTTTATTTTGATAAAAATTGAAAAGAAAGAAAGAAAGAAAACATTTGTTACTAGAAAAGTGTTTTATGACAACGATAGCGTCAGCAAACAATGATGGTTTAAGTAGCTTTATTAAAATGAAATATTCAGTAAAACTTATGTGCAATTCATCCACCCACCACTCACAATAACCACCTCTTTGCCCAACACTAAGTCTCTAGAAAAAAAATATTTGTAGTAGGAGGTCTGTCACAGAGACCGGGGTGGGAGTAGGGTGCTACACAAGCCATAAACTCATCAGGTTTTCATAAACCACATCCCTAGTCCAGTCAGCCACCAACTAAATTATAAAAGTTTATTACTGAAGAATGCATATGTATATAACTGGTTATTCTATTTAGTATTCAAATTTTTCAGAAACAAATTCCGAATAATATACACGGAATGGGAAAAAAAAAAAAAAATTTAGTAAATTGGAATTATAAACATTATTGAAATGACGTCTTAACTATGAAGACAGAATCCAGCCTTAAAGATTCCAATGGGAGGCTTTTAAGTGGGATACAGAGAACATGTTATTACGCAAAATAAGTGTGGTGGCCTTATGTATTCCAAATGGGAGGGAAAAAAAAAAAAAAAAAAAAAAAAAAAAGAGGTTAGCCGTTGGGCAATAGTTGGTCTTCAGCAATCATAGCCTCATCTAAAGAGCAATTATGTATCTTGTAGTTTAATCAAGAAAAAGGTAGCAGTGATAACCTCAAGTACACGAGTCAATCATCACCCACGCAAGTTTGAAAATAAGCAAGGTTTATTACATTCCCTTCCCCCCTTTCGGTCTGAGATTTTGAAGTTTATATTGAATTTTAACACTGCTGTAGAGAATTGACACCATATTGAGAATGCAGTCTGAAACTGCAGATTGAGAGTTGACAAAGTTTTGCAGATCTTTAGAGAGAGATTGAAAGAGGGTGAAATAACACCTAAAATTTGGAAAGACACAAGGGAAGGTTTGAGAGGTGGGGAAAAAAAAAAAAAAAAAAAAAAAAAGAAAAAACCCAAAAAACAAACCTTTTTCTTACACTAGAGAAAATAGAAACCAGAAGCAGAATTTTATGTTGAAAGAAAGCAAAGAAAAAAAAAATGGTCCTGCTAAATTGAACACAAAGACTAATAGCTTACCGCAGTCTACTTTTCCATATAAAGATAGATATAAGTTAAGATGTTTATTTTATAACTATAGCAAGTAGTGGAATGAGTAATTATTTGATAAATATCTATAATTTCTAGAGCAACAAATAGACTTTAAGAAATTAAATGCTGACTTATGTCAACTTTGCACCAGGATAAATAGTTAATAGCCAAGGTGGATCACAGGACAATTAGCTGCCATATTTGGAGTTAAAAGATCCGTCAGACAAGGAATGGCGTCAACACACACACAGAGAGAGAGAGAGAGAGAGAGAGGAAAAAAAAAAAAAAAAAAAAAAAGAAGAAGAAAAAAGTGACAATAATTTGTGCCATGTAAAAGTCTCCCACCCTTCCTGCTATTGGAATTAAAAAGAGGAAATTTAGATAGAAGAGGTGGGGGAGAGAAATAAAAGCACATAGGAAGGGAGGAAGCATTTGTTTCCAGTAAAGCTGCACAGACACAAGCCAAAAAGTTCAAACTCTTTATTACTCATTAACTGTTGGATACATTTGTGGGATGATGAAAACTAATTGGTGGTGCAGTTAATTGGCAGCAAGTTGATTGTACAGAAAAAGACGTTTTCAAATTTTATTATTGAAAACAAACACTATTTTTCACATTTTGTTTTTTTTTTGTTTTTTTTTTTTTTCAAAATTCATGAAATGGAAAAAATAAAAAAATAAAAACAACAATTTTTTCCAACTTGTGCTTGATTTTCTGTACAGGTTCACTGAATTAAAAAAAAAAAAAAAAAATCTTACCTTCACATGGCACCGCTCTACAAATAAACACTTTTTTATTTAAATTATTGCCTGGCCAGTTGTGTCAGATGCATATAGCTTTTGTTTGATAATGTTTTAATAGTGAGCAGCCAACAGCCATATTGAGACTGTGGCAACAAGCAGACGATGCTAGTCTAGGAGAAGTGAGTAATAAAAAAAAAAAAAAAAAAAAAAGTTAGAAGCTTTGCAATTGGAAGTTATTTTTCTTCTCTTAAAAGAAGAAAAAATCCTTTCCTTCCTAACAATAAAGTTGCTTTAAGACCAAAGCTATTTCCAGAATCAAATTAGATGCCTCGAAAAATTAACACCATTCCCTTTCAATAAGGAAGGGGCAAATTACAAAACAAGTTGTAAAAAAAAAAAAAAAAAAAAAAAAAAAAAAAAAAAAAAAAAAAAAAAAAAGCAAGCAAAAATGCAACTGCTTTGTAGAGAACAACAAACATGGTTAATGAGTATATAAATAGAAGTGGAGAAAGAAGAAATATCAAAGCATGATTTTAAGACCTCTCTTCATTATTCATTTTTGACACTTCTGGGAATTAAATTTGCATCCTTGTTAGGAAGGGAAGATGTTCCAAGCAGTTTCTTATAGAAATGGTTAATATCTATAAAGAAAACAAGATAGAAGTGGGTGGGAAGAGAGTCTTTGAGGAAAGATATTCCAAACAGTTGAAGGAGAGGCTATAGAATGTATTGGGGAAGGATGCTTGTAGTGAATGGGTAATTTAGGCAATCACTGAAGCCACAGAGAAGAGACACAGCTGCCAAGAAATAAAAGTTGGGAGAAAAAAAGGATAGGGATGACCCCTGCAGCAACTGTTGCAGAAAGGGGCTAAAGATAAGAGGCAGGAATACCCACTAAATATACATCGGAAGGCAGTAGTTGACGTAAAATGTTTTATTTCACTTAAAATTGACCAAGAAACAGGCAATTCTCCAACTAGTCAACGAATGCTGCTTTCTATACCTACATAACACACCATAAAACAACCCTTTAAAAGCCATTCTACCAAATTTTTCAGTTTAGATTTTTTTTCATCTGTTGGATAAAACTAGCGTATGGCATGTCTGTGCTGCATCATATGTCCTTGCAGAAATAAGGCCGCTAGTATAGTCATTATCCCGTGACGTTGGTCTATTAAAGCAACCTCCACAGCTGGAGGGGTCTATGTACACAGTTCTACAGGAGAAGTAAACATACACTCATTCAATCTTTTTACCGATTCAATTTTCTTCATGGATGTATGAAGTTTTAAATTTTTTTTTTTTTTTTTCTTCCATTTTTTCCTGTTTGACAAATAGACGGATTTTGGAATTCAAAATTTTTTAAAATTTTTTTTATTTTATTCGTCTCAACAAAGCTATGTCAGTCGTCACTCATCCCAGGCTGGTAGGTTCCTCTGAGCTGGGAGTAGGTGACTGGAATGTTGAACAATTGGGGGGAAATAAATTAATTTTTTTTTTTTTTTTTTTTTTTTTTTTTTTTTTTGAAAAAATGATGAAATCTCCTGGGCTTCTATTCCTCACCTATGACAAGCACACAGAAGACAGTCATGCCCTTCACCCTTCTAACTCAATCTAGCCAGAGTTTAAAAAAAAAAAAAAAAAAAAAAAAAAAAATTATAAAAAAATATAAAAAATAACAGTAAAGAAAAACAAGAAAAACAAACTGAAAATAAAAAGCATAATTTGTTGTTGCTTTTGTTGGGTAAGAGAAGAGAAAAGAAAAAAGTGTAGAAAACAGAGATTGCAGATAAAAAGGAATCAGAATTGAAAAAGAGGAAAGAAAGAAAACAATATCAAGAAAAGTCAGATGTCTGCAGCTACCTTGGGGTGTTAGAATGACTAAAAGAGTAGAAAAAGAATCTACAAATACAAATTAACTTAATATAGAATGAGCATTTATTGAAAAAGCTGAGAGTTAAAGGATTGCCATCACCACAACTTCATTTCATTTTTTTTTTCTTTCTTTTATTGATTTTTGCAAATGAAGATGTTAACACTAGCATTCAATAGTCTGTCAAATGTAAAAAGTTCTACCCAAAGACTAGCCCACATACTAAGCGGGAGTCTGTCTCTCACTTCCATCTAAATGTCAAGATTTAAATTTAGAGAGAGAGAGAGAGAGAGAGAAAAAAAAACAACAAAAAACAAGTAAAAAATGAGGGAAGGGTAGTAGTATTAGGTTTCCTTTTTTTATTTTAAATATATGCATTTTTAAACCATGTCCTTTGTCAGGCCAACCAGAATTGGCATAAGATTGGGGTTATAGCAGTTTTATGCTAATTTGGACCCGCAGAAATTTGAGCCCAATTTTCAATCCTAGAATACAATATTTTTTTTGCTATTTTTTTTTCTCATACTTAAGGAGAATGGGGGAGGGTAGGTCCCTGGGTAGCAATTTGTGAAATACTGGGCATGGGAATAAGAAAAGAAAGAAAAATTCTAGACTGGTGTGAAGAAAGAAATTTAAACATCAAGAGAAATAAATGCAATTTTTAAGTGGTAATCTTGTGTAAGAGTTTTCTTTGCAGTGCAACACACACACACACACACATATATATATATATATATATATATATATATATATAATATATATATATATATATATATATATATATATATATCCTGATTCCTGAGCACTGTATCTAGACAGTAGGAACCGGGAAACCATGCAGAGCTCAGAAATGGTCCAAGTCCTATGCTCAAGGACACAAGGGAACCAAGATAAATCTGCAGACCTGCCAGTAAGACAGATAATAAAAACATAAAAAAATTAAAAAAAAAAAAAAAAAAAAAAATAAATAAAAAATAAAACAAAATGGTCCCCGTACCTTGTCAATGTGCTGCTCATCATCAACCTTTATGCATACAGAATCTTTTAATGGTGGCATCAGATTAAACTTCCAAACTTAAGTTTTCTTTTTTTTCTCCATTTTTCAATTTTTCTTCCAATTTTTAATTTTTTTCAATTTTTTTTTTTTTTTTTTTTTTTTTTAAATCCAGGGTTGTAGCAACTTGAAAAGTGAATCAGTGAAGCATTAAAAATTTTCTGAGTGACAAAATATTAAAAATGGAAATACATGCTAGCAAAGGTACCACGGTATTGATTTAATTAGTTCAACATAGGGAATCTGAACTAATGTAAGAAAGCTTCCTTTATTATAAAATGCCCAGGCTGCTCATCAGACTGACTGACTGACGGTGCATCATGCATCATGATGGGCTATCAGGCCACTACACACAGTATGTGATTCTCATCAGAATAGATACTGACCTCCCAAAAGCTAGTATTTTGAACTAATTAGGTCAAATATGAGTCTTTGCTGGATTACTGTCTTTGAAAATATCCACACAGCAGGCACTCTCTCTTACTCTCAGCCAGCCACACAATGTACATAGGCTCTCATATAGCACTCTCACGCGATTAGATGAACCAGAAGATAAATTACAGTTATCCTCAATATATTCAGAGTTCTCTTGAATATGTTTTGGTGAACGGAGGGAAAAAATTAGAAAAAGAAATTTGAGGAAAAAAAAAAAAAAAAAAAAAAAAAAAAAAAAAAAAAAAAAAAAAAAAAATTTTTTTTTGTTTTTATTTGTGTAAAAAAATTGTGCCGCACAGCCCCGCATTCTGGTTCTTTGCTTTTGTAATTGAAATTTTAGACTACTATGGCACGATCCTCAATAGTAGGTTTCGGATTCAACCCAGCCACCAGGATTTCGTCTCAGAATAAGTTTTCGGCATTCATCATAAATGAAGATTAATAAACTATATGGAAATGCAGGGAACCACCAAGAAGCCCTGAGGAGAGAAAAGAAAAAGAAAATATATTAGAATCAGTAAAGACTAGAACAGTAACAAGTTTTCTTTCAGGCAAAATGTATTCCAAGATTTCAGAAAATGGAAATTGAAAAATGTCTGATATGAAGATAAATATTTCAAAAGTGTGTATTCATTTATTATAAAAGTTAGTGCATTAAGGGCCGTATTAAGCATCAGGCATATCAGAATAGTTTCAAGAGTCATCGAATCTCAGCTTCAATTAACAAAGCTATTTAAAAATGTGCGCCTATGTTATACCATAATCCTTGCAGCAGCTTTTAGTTCACATTGTTCTAAAAAGGAAAAGGGCAAATTCCAAGATGCTGTTTGAGAGGATAGAGACTTGCAAATCATTAGATAGAATTAAAATAGAAAGGAAAGAAAAAAGAAAAAAGAAAAAGAAAAGAGAAACGATCTTTTGGACAAAGAAACTATTTTAAAAGGCCTTAAAATATTTCAGATTTTCACTATCTTAAAGATGATAATTTCAAAATCAGGATGTGAGATTCCAGTTTGTATAGTAAACATTCTAGCAATATCATTGTTTGAATGAAATCAAGTGCAGTGTGTGGGTGTTAAAATGGTCACAAATTTAAGTTCACTAATTTGTACATCAAAAAACTTCATATCTGCATGCAAACAAAAAAAGTAAACAGAATAGGTATTAAAAAAAAAAAAAAAAAAAAAGACAGGAGATGCAACATGGTTTACCTGAGAGGTTGCATACGCAAACCCTGATCTAGACCAGGACAGTAGGTCAAGAAGGCAGCTAAGACAGTTTCAAAAATAATTCCAAATGTTAAACGGTGATTCCTGTAAAGAGAGAAATCATGAAAAGATTAAAACAATTTCATTTTTTTTTTTTAAGATTGCTCAATCAGCAAAGATACATTCTTTGTATTAGGAAGCAGAGAATGGCATAAGTGGAGGTACTAGTCACCAAGTGGTTAGAATTATGAAAGTGCAGTTGTGAAGTATCATTTGTATTCACTTTTGATCAGAGAAAGTAGAAATAGTAATAATGATGCAAATCATTGATTTGAAAAATAAAAATTAAATTTTATCTTAGGTTTTATATTTGTTGATATAAGCTTTTCCAAATTTAAAAAAAAAAGAAAAAAGTAAAATAGAATTATTTTCTCAATATTTTTGGCCAACTGAAAATTGTATCAATTACTTTATAATGATGCTGACAAAGTATAGTGAACTCGTGTTATAATTATTTTAGATATTAAGAAACCTGGAAAGGATGGGTACTTCTACTGGTTGGGTATTCAGATATTTTAAGACTATGGCATTTTGAAGATTAACAAAATACAAGATATCAGAAGCTCAGTAGCTTTTACTAGCAATTCAATATCACTTTGAATTAAACATTATCTCCAGTAATAAAGGATTTGAAATTTTTAATTTCATCTGCCGAAAATTGTGTTTATATTCCCAAATAGAATTCATTGAGAGTTACATTAGAAAAGGTTTGTAGATTTAAAGAAAAAAAAAATGAATTAGTAAGAAAGTTAGGAATCAGAAATTTACTTACTTCATTCCTTGTTGGAACAAGGAAAGCCTCCTAGTTTTGCAAATGATGAGATCTGCCCATTGTACAACAACAATAGACACAAAGAAAGCAGTGTGGCAAGTATACTCTAACTTCTTCCTCTGGGCATATGTCTGCAACAAGAAATAAAATAAAATTACAGAAGCTTACATGAGGCTTGGAATTTAAAATAAGAGATGGTTATTTAAAAAAGCTAAATTTTCTGAAGTGATTGATTTCCATTTGAAACCAAGTAAAGCTAACTTTTCACAAAACTAGGGAAAAAAACACACACAATACTCCTATATACTTATAGATTTAAATATATTAAAGAAACATCTAAACAATCATTGCCTCAAAAACGTTTTAATAAAAAGGAAAGAAAAAAAAAGGTTAATTCATTTCACTTACCCATTCTTGCCCATAGGAATCTTCCAAATCATTGACTCCCATAGAGTCCCAGTTTTTACGGATACCTAGCAGCCTTGATATCCAGAAGCCATTCTCAGCCATAATGACAAAATAAGTGAAAAATCCGGCACTGGCTTGGATCATTCCAATTTGACCATAGGCCATACTAATCAACCTGGAATATAGCAAACATTAACATCAGCATACTTATAAATTCACTTTAATTATTGTTTCCTAAACAAACCAAAGGAAAAAAAAAAGGAAAAAAAAAAAAAAAAAAAATTACCGGGAAATTTAAATAGGTTTTTAATGAATTTTTTTTTTTTTTTTAGAAGAGTTTATTTTTAAGAGAAACTTATTTACTGGTTCAAAAGAATGAAAGATTTGATTGCTTAATTTCAAGTCGAGTAAAAACTTAAATTTTGAGGAAAACAAGAGAAAGCACATTTCTGATAACACTTGACTAATTGAAAAGTCATTTGGATTAGTAACACTATTTTGTTCTGGGAGGAAGAGGGAGGGAAAAAAAAGGACAGCTTTTTAGAAGTTGTTGCAATCATGCAGGTAGCATTATTAGTTCATTACTGAAGCTGATAACATGTAAACTCATAGGAAAATGAGTGTGTCTAACTTGGAAGAGATCAAACTAGGTTTTAACTCAAATTCATTGATCATCATTTGAAATTAATTCAGACTGTTTTCAAATAGGCTATTGTCTATTCATGACTAAACAGTAAAAAGGGATGAAATTACCTCTCATTGACAAGTTTGTCATTGACTGGATCACGAGGTTGTCTTTTCATGATGTCACTTTCAGCTTGTTCATAAGCCAGGGAAATGGCTGGTACCATGTCGGTTCCCAGATCAATACAAAGAATAGTAATAGTTCCAAGAGGTAGAGGAATGTCAAGGAGGATAAAAAACAGGAAAGGGCTGATTTCAGGAATGTTTGATGTCAGAGTGTATGCAATTGATTTTTTCAGGTTATCAAAAATAAGACGACCTAAAAGACAAAATTTCAGATATTAGTTCATAAAGTGAAACATTATTTACAGAAGAAGCAACAATTACTTTAAAGACTTGGTAGGTCAAACGCTAAGCTTTTGTGCAACAATGCTACAAGACGGCAAATTGTTTTTTTAAAAATAAATCTGGTATTAAAGTTCAACTTGGAACAAGATCCAAATAATTGGGTTTAAAATACTGGAAATTTCATGTTTGGACAAAATTATAAAGCCTGACAAATTGAAAATTGAAACACTGTAAGAATAAAAATTTAATCATAACAGACTATAGTTTCTTAAAATTTAATGTCATTTTAAAAATTATCAATTTAAAAAAAAAAAAATTCTTTTTATTTACCAGGATAAAATTTTGACAGCTGAAAGTTACAAAGAATAAACAAGCCATTTAGCATTGCAAAGTTCCTGCTTAAATTTTTTTCAAGCTATTTCTCTTACTATGTCACAAAAGTAATTAAATAAAAAGTTAATTTATTAAATCAATTTCTTCACGTTTAATTTTAAAAAGAAATCAAAGTATTTAGGCCCCAAACTCAAGATACACTCTTTAAAATGTTTGTTGGTTGTCATCCTTGAAGATGGAAAAGAACATGATCTAATAGTTTTGTATCTTTTTATTCACTACCTTAGAACTGGATGAGAATAGCATGACAAACTTAATAAAAGCAAAATAAAAAATTTGCACCCAAGTTTGAGAAAATACTCAAATGAATCAGCCATAAAGTCCATAGTTTAATGATAATAAATTATAAAATTAAAGCTTACCTTCTTCAACACCAGTAACAATAGATGCAAAATTATCATCTAACAAAATCATATCGGCAGCCTGTTTGCTGACATCACTTCCAGCAATACCCATAGCAACACCTGCAAAAGAAGTTGCATCAAAATCAGTGCATGTTCTTTAGGAGTCAGAAGCAATAATACTTATTTAACATCTGATATGTGGCATAAGCATTAAAGTTTGAAAGGAGCCCTACCAATGTCAGCCTTCTTCAGAGCTGGAGAGTCATTGACACCATCACCCGTGACTGCCACAATATGTCCCTGGCGTTGACAACCTTCAACAATAATCAATTTCTGTTGGGGTGAAGTACGAGCAAACACAATTTCAGAATGATTACGAAGGATTTCATCAATTTGAGCAGGAGTCATATCTCTCAAGTCAGTTCCATGGATTACAGCTGCCTTAGCATCCCTGAAACCAAAGAGAAAAAATACTGAACATTGGTAGCAAAAGCCAATATTTATCCATATCTATTTCAAACTATCAGATTATTAATGCAAGGCAATATACTCCCCAAATCAACTTATGAACGCTGTAGTCATTTTGCCAAGATTAGATAGCATTTTGTGAAGTTTTCAACTATAAGACTAACAGAAAAGTCAATTTGTTTGCAAATTATATCAACAACTGCAACAGAAGTGTGTGTGTGTGTGTGTGTGTGTGTGTGTGTGTGTGTGTGTGGGGGGGAGGGGAACTCAAAACTTTAAGATTTCAGATAACAATAAAAGAAAAAAAACTATGACCACTTGTTCCTATTGAATTATTTAAATGTAACAATTTAAAAAAAAAAAAAAAAAAAAAAAACATTGTCAGAATTTATGGTTTTTTTCCAGAAAGATGATTTTAAGTTATTTTGAAATTAGTAAAGACAAAGCTGTTCTTCAGTGAACACGACTAATAGATTAGAAAATATCCATAAGCAAGAATATTTAGTAACTAATAATGAAAATAATATAAGGAGAAAAATTAGATGATAGACAGTGTCCTTCCTTCCACAAATTTCTGAGGATGTGAAAATGAAAGGAGTAAAAGCAATAAGAGAATATTGATAAACTCCTTTCCAAATACACAGGACACAAGTTAGATTGAGTTTTTACATTTGTCATTTAAGATTCTTGTAATGAATTCATAGAATTTTGAAGCAAATTATACAAAGAATTTGTAGTCATTTTCTAATGATGCCAGTTTATTGGTGGAATACACAAAGTTTCCAAATATTCTTCTGTATTTATTATTCTATTGGGTTCTTATCTAACTTTACTCAGTTTCTGATAATACAAACCTTGAATTAACTTGTTCGACTGGAATGCCTTGCTCAGCGGAAATATCCTCTACAGTCTTGCTTCCCTCTGAGATGATTCCGACACCCTTTGCAATAGCTTTGGCAGTGATAGGATGATCACCTGTGACCATGATAACTTTGATGCCAGCACTACGGCATTTTCCGACAGCATCTGGCACAGCAGCTCGAGGTGGGTCAATCATGGACATTAAACCAACAAATCTGAGACCGGTAAGAGGGAAGTTTACTTCATCTCCATCAAATTGAAATCCCGGGGGAAAAGATTCACTTGGAAGAACATAATCACAGAAACCTAATGAAAAATGCAGAAGGATGACAAGAGTTAGAAGTGGCATATATAAAGTGAAGAAGAAAAATAATGGGATAAATGATCAATGGATTTTATGCCTTCAAATGGAATATTCCAAAAGGATCCAACCACAAGACAAAGTGGAATTATGAAAAAATACAGAAATATAAAAATGATACATTAAAGTCTTGCTGGCTACAACAATTGTGATGCTAAGTTTTGAACCTTCAGTCATTTATGAAATATCTAACTTATTTCATAAATGACTGAAGGTTCAAAACTTAGCATCACAATTGTTGTAGCCAGCAAGACTTTAATGTATCATTTTTATAAGGGAAACAAAGGTATTACAATATTTAAACATTCAATATTGGTATAATGTACTTTTTTGACACATACAAAGTTAACGTCAAATATTTTGTTAACTTTTTCCTTTTCAAAGAAATGATAACATTCTTCAGAGTATTCAGTATGAAGCTTAGAAGAACTATTTATAGAAAATTTTATTTTTAAATGAATGTTCATGACAGATTTAGACTCAAGTAGGAAGAACTTTGTACTGGTTTTATCCATGAAGGGAAAAAAAAAAAAAAAAAAAAACCCAAAAGGTACATGAACAAGTCTGAACATGAATCAAATTAAAAGAGGAAAATCTTACCTAATACTCTTTCTCCAAGACCTCCTAATTCCATGTAAGCAGCATTAAAGTCGGATCTGAAGTTTTCATCAACATCAATGTCTTTTCCATTCATCAGCGCAGTTGAGCAACGATCCATAATTCTTTCAGGAGCACCCTTCATTACAAGGATGTATCGGGGATCATTTGGATCTTCATTTTCATGGATAGATACCTATAAAAAAGTCAATAACACAAAAAAAAAAAAAAAAAAAAAAAAAAAGAAGGGAAGTGAGAGAGAAAAAATTTGATAACACATCAATTTTTAAAGTGCAAGTCAAAAAGTAATTTCTGATTTAAAAAGGTTATTTTATATTAATTCCTTCAAATGAGATTAATTGCTAAACAAATCATTAAAGTGATCATTTTACCTGGTATTTGTTAGTCGAATTGAATGGAATCTCGACCACTTTCTTGTTGTGTCTTCTAAATTCAGAGACATTTCCAATAGAAAGCTCAACACATTTAAGCAAAGCAGATTCAGAAGCATCACCATTGCATTCCCTAGGAGAGGGACGAAAAAAAAAAAAAAAAAAAATTTTTTTTTGAAAAGTGAGGAATGAAAAATATCTATCAATAATTTAATATTCACTCAACTTGGTACTGATAGAAAGCAAAAAACAAACTTTTATTCTGAAATTCTTTAGAAAAAAAAAAGCATTGATATCAATGAATAGCTTAAAACTTATTTCCAAAATTCACATCTAAATTAAACAATGTACATAAAACAGGATACTTGATAAGCAATTAACACTTCATTCTAATCATCAAACAAATTAACTGTTTAATCTACTACACAGCAGATAGATTTTTTTTTTTTAAATTTCATTTCATGCAGATTTGGCTCATTGTGTTAAGTGGCAAAATGATACAAAGTTTTGAGAATTTATAAAAATCATGTATGGATAAATATTAGTAAATTATCTTTTTTCTGCCTTTTGCACATGGATAACTACATAGATATACATGGAGGCAATGCAATTACTATTTAACATGACCACATATATTTTTACATTATGTACAGTTTTATTTTAGTAATAAGATATTAAATTCATGTGATAACACACACAGAGTCATATTTGATGTATAAGAGTCCAACAATTCAGCTCCTAGAACTGAATAGACTACCTGCATGCATGATTTGATTATAGTAGTGAAAGCATGTTCAAGAACATCTACACTTTATGGAAGGACTGAATACAAGTAATTCGTGCACCACGAAGTCCCCCAACAATGCTCCTCAGGTTTTGAATTCAGAGTTGTCCTAGACTGGTTGCCAACCAAAGCTAAAGAGCCAAGTCTGCTCTACTACAGGATGCAGCAGAAATACTACCCACATAATAGTAAGATATTAACTAGATGAAGATCTCATGGATTCTAATTCTCAGACATTATCCATTACATCAACTGCATATTTTTTTTATCTCTCTCTCTCTCTCTCTCTCTCACACACACTGTGCATATGATGAAGCTCAATGTTTGTTGGATTAACAGAGTTTACATTTTTGTGAACACTGAAAATAGGTAGAGTTTGAAATTATGCTATGGTTCAGAATCTAACCAATATATTTTTCAGGATATTACATATTTTATGTACCTTTTCAGGACAGGAACGTTATCTTGGCCAGCCTTAAATTCTGCACGATTGCACAACATTGCAATACGAGATAGGGCAATCCAGTCAGAAGTATCTTTGCTGTAGGTGGCATCTGTAAGAGAAAAAACATTTCTGATACTAACATATAAACATAATTTGAAAAATAATTCATTATAGAATAAAAAATGAGATGATTAACAAAAGATAATGGAAACTTTACAGAAGTTTTAGAAAAGCAATACACACTGTAAACCTGAAATCAGAGAAAAAGAAAAAAAATTTCAGTTTCAAATAATCCAGATTGGTGGGTGGAGAAATAAAACCAGCTGCTTGCCATATGATAAAAACTGTCTTAATAGCAATATTAGCGAAATTTTTGGCATTCATTCACTGTGCCACCAATACTAGTGTTGGTTGAAATTTATAAAATCTCTTAAAACAAATTTTTCAGGAAAATAGGTTTTGCAAGTTCAGTAGCTGTTATTACTCTTTCTAGTGTTGATGGGGGTTTCCTTCATAACCTTTTAGTTGAAGTGTGGAATGTTAATATCTTCATTATGCCATTTTCTCAGAGTTACATTTGCTATCAATTTTAGTTGTTGTCATTGTTGAAAGTCCTCCAGTGATGTGGTTTCAGTTATTTGGTACAGTTCTTTCTTTGTGATTCTGTAATGTCAGTCCACAAGGTTCGAAGAAGGATGGTCTTTACCAAGACCCACAGGCTTCACTTGCTTGCAGCCCCTTTTAACTATTGATCTGATAAAGTGGTTGGATATAGTAGACAGTTTAGATTTTACTGAATGGGTTTTGGTGTCATGCAGGACATTCTTTTGAATGTCTCAATCTAATGAGGTTATTTAAGAATATGACTAGAGTTTTCAGGTTAATGTTTTGCTTTTGCAGTAATGTGAAGTGTTGGGCAAAACTACTAGTACAGCCTATTCTATATTTAATTTCCTTATCTCTTTTACTAAATTTGTTATAAGTGAACCATACACCATTGAAATGTTTAGTATTTACTAATCCACATCCTGAAATTTCATGATGGATTCAGAGTAGGAGCCATCACGGCTTTCATTCGAATTCTAAATAGTTTCTGTTTTGAAAAGATTTATCTTGAGTCCTATTTCTCGGAACATTTGGTAGAGGATGTTGATTTTCTGCTCCAAGATCATTGTTATCCCAACTATAAATACCTATGTAATCCACATAGCATCCCCTTTGTCCTCATTATCAGTACATTGTCCTTGAGAGGGAAAACAGGATTGCCGTCTTCTATTAGTAGGTTTGTTTGGGATGTGGCATGGAATTCTTAAATGATTAGTGTCCCCATCTCTTCACATCTGTGTTTGTAAATGTACAGGGCATAGTCTAGGAAAAGATTAAATAGAATGGAGCTCTCATTTTCTCCTTGATGAGATCTGAAATGTTTGCCTGACATGTAAGATTTTGTAGACTAAAGTTCCTCTTGGGGCTTGGATAGCAGTTGATTGATGAGAAGAAATTGATGTGGTCATACTCAGCTGTAAAGTTGACATAGCATGTATACAATTTGCTGGAGTTGTGTGATGCTATATGCCATAATGACACCACCTATCAGAATGAATGTAGGAGGGAGAGAAAAAAAAAAAAAAAAAAAAAAAATCACACTGGGTTGTGAGGCACTGACTTTCATAAAATAAAACCCTAGTTAATATAATGTTTATTAATACTTTTACAACAAGGGATCAATTGAGATATCTTTGCAAGTGTCTTGAGGGCTATCTTTTTGTTTCCATAGCGCAATTACGTGTGATACACCAACATTTTTGAGATGCCCTTTTGATTCCAGACTTCCTTCATAAACTGGAGAAACTTATTGAATTGGGAGAGGAGAGAGAGCAAGCTATTTTCAAAAGTTCAGCCTTATTTCAAGTGATGCTTTATTAATTTTTTTTTTTTTTTTTTTTAAATAGCTTTACATTTGAAAAAAGTATGGCTTGTAAATTTTAATGCCTCTAAATGAAATTTCTCTCATTTAGCCACCACAGAGATAATTCCCTGCCCACCATTGGCATGGTTGATGCTAGATTCCAGGAGAGTTTCTTGCGCTTTTCAAATGACTTGAAGTGTAACAACTACATACAATTAATAGCTGCATCTGCTGCAAGGGAAGTTGGTTCACTGTGTTGTGCCAGAAGGTTTTTCTCACCCATCTTACATATCTATCATTCGTATGTGCATAGAGTACTGTTGCCATATCTAGTCTGGTGCTCCAGCTGTTCATCTAGAGGTTCTCGACAAAATCCAAAGGAGGATATGCAATGTAATCAATACTGACTTGGCATGTCGACTCCAGTTACTTTCTTACAGAAGTGATGTGGCTCCCCTCAGCCTTTTCTACAATTTTTTTTCACGCAACTGTTATATTGGACTTTTGTCGCCATGGTGCCCGGACTACATAAATTTAAAGATAATACTAGCATCTAGGTCCCACCCTTTGAAATAGTTAAATGTAACATCCATTTCTACTCTTGCACTTTCTGCCTGTGGAACTCCTCCCGTTTACTTGCTTCCCTGATAATTACAATCTTCAAAAATCTAAATGTAACATTACCATTTTCTGATGTCTTGAACTCTGTTCATCTTTTATTCCAAGTTTTTTTCTCTCACCTTCATCCTATATAAACCCCTGTGAACCAGTGGCACTCCCACATTCCTTTGGGGATGGGGATATATATATATATATGTGTGTGTATGTACACACACAAATAAAAAAAATTCTTTTAACACACTGTCTATGCTGTTTGGCTTCATTAATGTTTTTCAATTTTCTGGAGATATTAATTTCTCAAAGAGGTAACTATTTGTTTTCTTTGTTAATTATTTAGCATTTTCCCCTTTGCTTCTGTTATTGATTTTCTTGTATCTATTTTTGTCAACTCTGAATTGTCCCACAAGACCATACTTTTCTTTCGAGTATTCTTGAAATGGTCTCCTGTGCTTCAGCTAATAAAGATATAATTTGATTCCTCTTTGTTGTTTTGATCAACATCAATTTAGACTAGTCTATTACAGAATTCTAATCTCAGCCTTCCATTTTTAAGGGTTTGTTTATTATACTTAAGTGTTTTTCATAGTTCACTTCTGCTCATATGAACTAACTTCTTGCCTCACTGAAACACAAAAAATAAATCAGAAGAGAAATGCATAGAGAAAAATGTATAGACACACAACTATTGGCTTCAGCATATAATTTTTTGAAGGACTTACTTGATTGGTCCTCACTAGTATCAGCTTCAACAATCTTTCCTCCATACCACATGTGAGCAACAGTCATCCTGTTTTGGGTGAGGGTTCCTGTCTTATCTGAGCAGATGGTTGATGTAGACCCAAGAGTCTCTACAGCTTCCAAGTTTTTGACAAGGCAATTTTTTCTTGCCATGCGTTTAGCTGTGAGAGTCAGACAGACCTGAAAGAAAAATTTATGTGACATTGAATAAGGGAAAAAGCAATTATTTTAAATGTTTTTTTTTTGTTTTTTTTAATTTACTAAAATGAGTCTAAAATTCAGTAATACAAATAAAAAATTCATTTGGTCAGAGATTTTACCATTAAATGTGCCAATTAAAGTAAAATTATAAAAAATACAATATGACTATCATACTTCCAGAAAATAGGAAATTAAATCAAAGCAGCTTTGTCAATATCTTGAAATTAGTTTTAATAATAAATAAATAATAAAAAAAAACCCTGTCAAACAAATTGAAATAAATGCTTTAGAGTTTTTGATAATATTTCCTTTGATGCATCACATTTTCATAAACACAGTAACCAAATTTTAGAATTGGAAATGCAAGAATTACTTACAGTGACAGTAGCAAGTAATCCTTCAGGCACATTGGCCACAATGATACCAATCAAGAAAATGACAGCATCCAGCCAATAGTAGCCAAGAATAAAAGCAATAATAAAGAAGGTCACACCAAGGAAGACAGCAACTCCAGTAATTAAGTGGATGAAATGAGCGATTTCTTTAGCAATTGGTGTCTCTCCAACTTCAAGTCCAGAAGCCAAATTAGCAATTCGGCCCATTACAGTTTTGTCACCAGTTTTCACAACAAGTCCAACACATGTCCCTGACAAGAGAGAAAATAAAAGTAAAGGAACAACAAATGATAATTTCAAACAAAGAATCCAAGCAATTCATTTGCGAGTAATCTTATACTGACACTGTCAGTTTACAAGAGGAACAGATGGCAAACATTTGAAATGTAATGGATTTTAATACAAAAGTGTTAACAATTTTTGTCTTAGTGTTCCAATTTTAAATATCTAATGCAAAATGATAAAGTAGTAAGCTAAGAATATTACTTTAAAAAAATGTAACATTTATTGAAAGGAGAAGCTACAACTTCATTACTTAATGAAGAACACAATTATAAGTAAATAATAAAATCTAGCTCAATGTTAAGGCAGAATAAATCTTACCTTCAACAGCGTTTGTGGAAAAAAAGGCCAAATTCTTCGTTTCTAATGGATTTTCATTGGTAAAATCTGAAGATCGAGACTGTGGCTCGGATTCACCAGTTAGTGAAGAGTTATCCACCTGAAAGGACAAGAAACTCCATTTGAGGAAAATTTGAATAAAGATAAGGATTAGTTTTAAAAGAAAGAAAAATTCTGGCAGAAATTACTGTTAACTATTTGGATTTAAATTATCTCACAAGTTCTTCCACATCAGACTTACTTTGAAGCTGTGCGCAGCAACTACACGAATATCAGCTGGAATTCGGTCACCGAATTTAACATCAACCATATCACCAACAACAAGCTCTTCAGCTCGTACATTGAGCTTTTCTCCACTTCTAACAACAACGGCATACTGAAAGAGATTACAGCAGTTCATTGTAATAACATCTTTCAAGACATTTTTGGGAACAATATTAATACCCAAAACAATTTTATGCATACAAACAGTAAACAAAAGTTCCTAATATGCAGTAAGACTAATAAATGTTTATTCTGTACTTAATCTTAAATTAAGGAAAAATATTGAATAGCTTGTAAAAAGCTATTTAATACTTTTCCTTAAATTAAGATTACCTAGATAGAAGTGTTGGATTTAGTGAAGAAAAGAAAAGAAAAAAAAAACAACAAAAAACAAAAGTGGATAATTAAGAGCAAAGCCTACTTACTTGTGGTACCATGTTTTTGAAAGAATCCATAATCTTAGAACTTTTAGCCTCTTGGTAGTAAGAAAATATACCTGTGACAATTACTACAGCAGTCAGCACAATACCTAGGTATAACTGGAAAGAAAGAAAAACAATTCAATAAATGTGCAAAAATAAAGTGGAAATGAATGAAAGGGGGTCAAAAGAAGTGCATCAAATTCTACATTAAAGTCACAATATGAAGCAAAATTTGAACTTGTAAAATATATCAAAACCTCAGGTAATATAAAACTGATAAAAAAAAAAAAAAAAAAAAAAAAAAATGAAGCCTTTGATGAAGTGTTAAAAAGCTTTTATTTTGGAAAACACTTCATCTGAGAAGGTTTCATCACCTCATTGTGCCATCTGTAAGGCAGTGATTATTAAAATTGTCCAAAACTTGTAGTTGTGTGGTTTCCACTACAAACAAATTTATTACAAATTGATTCCCAAAAGTAAACTGTAAAGCTGGTGTCAAAATTAAAAAAAAGATTTCGTAAAATTGTCAATATTGCTTCAAACTAAAGGGAGGGGGAGAGATCAGACAAAATATTCTTCTGTAGGCAGTTATTCAGAAAACAAATGTCTGACCAATATAATGCTTAGAACAATTCTAATTTTTTCACTAAGATTCTATGTTAATCTATGGAAAAAATGAAACGACTATCACAAAAATATTTTCAAATTTTCTTTTAAAATTTTAAGATTAGGAGTTTTTTTGTAGATTGCAGTTAGTAAATGCTGTAATAAATGCAAAAAAGAAAGAGTGCAAATTTCACTAGCAACAAAACAGAGAGAGAGAAAAACATTTATAATTCCAAAATTGATACTAACGTTGTCACCTGGTGGGTCATCATAAGTCCCTGCTTGAATACCATAGGCAATAAAACACAAAATTGCTCCAATCCAGAGCAACATAGAAAAGCCTCCAAACAATGTCTTGCAAAACTTGACCCATTCAGGTGTAGTTTTAGGTGGGGTAAGGCAATTGGGTCCATCACGCAAGAGAATTTCTTTTGCTTTTTCTGGACTAAGACCCTGTAAATATAAATAAATAATAAATATGTAAACTATTTCTGTAAATACTCCTGCTTATGAATCTTGATATGTGAAGACCACCCCCATAAAAGTTACTAAAGTTATGTGGAGAGAATTTAATTATGCTCTATTTCTTTAAACAAGCATTCATCATTAGTACTAAGGAATTTTTTTTTTTTATAGTCATAACTATTATAATTATTATCTTGAGTAGTTCTTTGTATGTCAGATTCATTGTAAACTAAAACAAATTATTTCAACTTGTCATAAGAGGAAAGGAAAACTTCAAACAAGTCCATGAAGTTTTCTAGTGCTGTAACAGTTAAACCATTCAAAAGGTATGACCAATGCTGAGGCCTTTTTCAAGGTTATCTTCTGCAGAAAATAAAGAAAAGTTATATTGATGTAAGAACTTACCTGAGTCGGATCTGTTCCTAACCTTCGGTAGAGCTCTTCTATTGGGACTTTATGTTCATCCTAGTAACAAATAGAGAAGGAAACAATTAGTAAAAATTAAAGTTCACTAAACATTAATTTTTATATTCTCATATTCTAACAACTCCACTAATAGAATATGCTCAGAAGCTATCCTTTTGTTAGAAAAGATAACACACAGTCATAAAGAGGAAACATGAAATACCCCAAACTGAAATGCATGTCCAATAAAAATGTAAGAAAGTTTTGAAGAAAGTAAGACAAAAGTTTCAAGTGGAGAGAGAAAAGAAAAAGAGCAATTCTTTTAACCAGATTGTAAAGAACTTTTTAAATCAATAAGCAGCAAGAAGTCAATGAAATCACAGGAGAGATTATAAAGCAGACAAACAAAGCCATTTTTCAAAAAAGGTTTTATAGACAACCAGATAGATATAAAAACACATGGCATCAATTTAGTATTAAGATTTCATATAAAGTCTTAAAGTTATGAATCAAAACCAACCAATATCACTGTGTCTATTACAAGACAACTGAAATATGAAGTGGGTGCTGAAAAGCTTTCAGACTCGCTTCTCAAATATCAGTATCCTGATGTTTGGTCATTAAAAGACTTTTTTGGAAAGTGGGTCAAGCCAAGAACTTTTCAGCAAATTCCTGTGAAGATAATCAGTAAGAGACATTTTTTTTTTTAAAAACAATTTGTGTTTTTCAATAAAATGTCAATTGAAATAATAAGTTTCATAGAGAAGAGTTAGAATCTTCCCAGAAAAATGTACTAAATAAAAGATTCAAAAGAAAAAAAAAAAAAAAAGATTCAGAGAAATCTATAGTTATGATAATAAACTAGTCAACTAAACTTGAGCATGAGACATCCTGGGTAAATCTATTGAGCAAAGCACAGCCAAAAAGGAATTAAGTAATTTTAGCTTCTTATTGACTTTTTACACTTTAGCAACTTCAAAAGTTTTCATTGCAGTCAGTTCAGAAGAGAAATGTGGATTTGACAACAAAAAGCTTTAAATTAAGGGGCAAGAGAAATTCTACAATCTAGGCTAACTTGTCTAAATAACATGGTAATGATTAAATCTAATAAAAAGATGGTTTTCATCTACAACCATTATAATAAATTTCCTCATTATTTAGGTTTTTAACATCCCCCATGAACAAAACTATTTAAAGTAAATGTACATTCATAGTGCATTATTGCTCCCATACAAAAATAAGAGAAATGCCTACGCTTCTCCATGTTGATTCTAATATTATTGGTGGTACCCCAAAAAACTGAACATTTCCTTTAAGCTTAAAATCATGACAAGAATATTCAATTTGTTTTTTTCTACATTTTTAAAAAATTTGGTTACAGTGCAAAAATAGCTGTAATTGAAAGCTTTAATTTAAATAATGGAAAATATTTTTGAACAAATGAAAAAGTGTTAAACTAGAGTTCCAAATTAATTACAGTCAAGTAACAATATAAAGAACTTGAATTAGTATTTATTTTCAATTCTAAATAAAGAAATCAAATTCTTCAAGTCACGAGAAGGACAATAGTCTTTTGTTATCATTTACTTTTTGATGTGCAGGAAATTAAATAACTCAGATAAGACATGATCTTTAAGATCAAATGTCACAGAATTAGCGCATATGAAATTTTTATATATATATATATATATATATATATATATATATATATATATATAACGTCATCCACAGAGACTGTTTTGCTGTTTCACAGCTTGTCAGTGTGGCTAGACATCCGGTTGCCTCTAGCTAGGATCAAAACCCGACTGAATTGGTGTCAGTCGGAGATTCTAACCATTAAGCCGTCGGCGCATGGTAGGGATGGAAGTGGATTTTTTTAGCGTATTTATTTTTAGAAACACACCCAGTGACCGACAGTGACTAAATTCGCATCTGCGAAGAGTGTATACACACACACACAATACATCCTGAATGTATGAGGTGTTTTAATTCAGATTAAACATGAAGGTAATATAGCTGTATCAGGGTAAAGGATAAAACTGATCAATACTAGCACAAGCTCCAAAATAAAGTGTATTACAATATTCAGATCCTATATTGATACACTGTATATCCTCTTTGGGTATTAACATAGGTCTATACTATTATGTACATTTAACTGTCAATACCATCCTGTAATATCTCTTGTACCTGTTGCCGCAATACTGCAAGAGTTATAAAGGTGGGCTAATTGAAAGAGGTATTGTCCAATCATTTACTACAGAGGCCCAATTGGTGACAAACCTGGCAATTGGGCTGTGCAGAGAAGTTGCTGATCATCTTGTAGAACATGATGAATAGCACATCAACATCTGGATGATATGCTATTCAAAATGGTTTAAATAATAATCTTGACAGACATGTCACTAACACCTCTCCATCAACAAGACAAGCAACAGTTTTAACTGATGGCATTTACACAATGATGCTAGTTTTGCTGTTTTTCCTGGGCAAATACACTTTTGAAATAGTCTCTCCCCAAGCATATGTTGCACATGCAAATGTGCATCACTTGCATGTAGGCAGAACCTGCTGTCATCATTGAATGAGCACTAATCAATCCCCCAGTTGACCTTATGATTACACCATTGAAGATATGCATGGTGGTGGTCTGGCAGAGGTCTGCCCAAGAAGATACATGTGTATTATTCTGCTGCAAGTAAACAATTCTTACTTGTTTATGTTGAAGTTCCTGGAGTGATATTTACTCTGATCTGTGTTATGAACAGAATATTTTGACATTGGTGAAAGTTTGTATGATATGGGCATCAAAACCCTTGGTCAATGAGTGTAGGATGATATGAAAGCACCACAAACGTGTCACATTTAACAGGCTGAGCAATTCTCTGAAATGGTCATCCAGTTTAAGGAAGGCCCACAATCCAATCCTTAAATGATTAACTCAATGACATGCTTATACTGAACTTTATTGCAGCACACCTGTGTATAAAACTAAGACACAGATCAGGTACTGGTATGAATATTACTATGTCACAAAATGATCATAGACTGAAAGTTTTCTCAATAGATCTTTGCATGCATAGATTGTATCCAGATTAAAAGCAACATTAGCCTTCCAGCTGTTGCAATTCTTTCCTTCCATTTTAGTTTTTAGAAAGTCTCAGGTAGATGGGCAAAATGTAAGATTCTAAAAGTTGAATTTCAGATTTTTCTTTTCACATGTTGGACAAATATTTGGGAAAAGAGAATGAACATTAAATGAACTAACTTTCCCTAGGAAAAAATAGAAAATTAATGTGCTTTATTTGTACATGTTTTTATTTTTTTTTAAATATAAAACCACTGATGATGACTATAGCTTATCATTGGTAAACAAAGCTAGAAAACTATGATTTTTAAAAAGAAACATGCAGCATCACATTTATCACGCTGTGTTATGAAAGAAAATAAACCTATGCTGATGAAAATTCTTGAAATATCACATTCAGATAAACTAATTTTGCAAGAAATAATCAGTTATTCTGTTGGAGTTCTAGACTGAACATTTTCATAAAGCATAAATGATGGACAATGTTTAAAAAAAAAAAAAAAAAAAAAAAAAAAGAAAAGTGGTTGGTTTTAATTTTATATTACCTAAAGTACTATTATGCTGATAAAAGACCAAGTTGATATGCTGAATAAGAGTCGATATTTTCCGATAATTAAACGCTAATTGGAATTTAGAAGAGATGGATTATCATTTTTAATCAGATGTATTTTATTAAAAATGAAAAGGTAGAGCTTGTGATTAACTTTGAAGTGAGAGAAATATTTGTTTTCTAAAGAATAACAGAATTCTGAAATATGGCAGAGAATGTAACTGGCAACCTGTCAAAAACTGATGGCATCACACATTAATCCATGAACTTTGTTGCAAAAATTGATTTTAAAATTGTTATGGAAGAAATTACAGGCTAAATGTACATCCTGATGCCGCAGTGCAATTTGCTTAGGTCCCATTGACAGACTAATCTGGAGTTTGGCTCAATGCTTACTTTTCATTTTACTAAGTAGAAGGATTCAGAACTTCAGCCAATGAGTAAGCAGATAGATTTTGAAATAACTTTCTCCTCGCTTCTTCCAAAACTGCTTCATATTGAGAGATGAAGATTAGATTTGTCAAAAATTTGATATTCATCGGTTAATACTTGCAAGATATAAACATTTAAGCTTTTTTTCAAGTCACTTTGTAAATTATACCTTTACTTGCAAATAAACAAGGGGAAACTACTCTGTAATTAACCAAACTTCAACTATATTTAATGCTAGCTTTACTTGTATTTCTAATTCTTAATCGGGAGTGTTTCATGCTAACTGATATTTTAACATACAATTCATAAAAATTGTAATAAAGTATGGAAAGGTACATAATGAAAGAGGAAAAGAAAAAATGAAAAGACTTAATTTTTTCATATTATAAGGATAGGGTAATTTTTTTAAGCATATCTTTCTATCATAAGTTGGCAATTCTTTTATAATAAAGATTGACTAAATGTTTCACAATGTTACTACTCTGCAGGCTCAGATATCTGAAAAGTGCTAGCATTGCAAAACTTTCAGTTGGTGTTAGATAAGTAAAACTTTATTGATAGTAATTATTGCTCTAGATATCGACTGAGCATTCCTATTGAAAAAAATTCTGCTCATTTTGGCATATGGTAAATGACAATTTTATGTATATCAAGCCTGTCCAAGAAACCTCTAACAAGTCTGATGTTCGATTATTTGCTCATATTATGGTTAGGCCAAGAACTTTTCAGCACCATCTACAAAAATTGAATCATTATTATTAAGGTGAATTTCAACTCCACACCATTTAGTTGCAAATTTGACTGTAAATAGCTTTATACCTCAAATTAGGGCATTTTAATGCAACTGCAGATCTCACTACAATATGCTACTTTTTTCCTGTTACAGTAATATATGAAAATCAGATCAATATAGATTTATTTTTCTTCAAAATTTTTTGGCCCAATCCATAACTTAGAATAAATCCTATGCCAATGATTTTAATGCACAGTTGTTCAAAAGACAAATACTGAGAAATTGGTCATATACAAATGTTTTTGAATATATTATTTACTAGCTTACAATCCTCCCTATTGGGTGGCATTTAAGCTAGCTCCCGTGGAGGGTTCTAGATTGGGCCTTCATCACAATCGATAGGGTAGAGTAGATGCTATAGGCAACAAATTAGAGAAAAACTCAAAATTGATCACTGCATTTAAGTATTGCATTAATATTTATGCTTACTTTTTAAAAAGTTCAACAATAATTCTTCTGCCACCACTTAATTTAAAGACAATTTGATGTAAATAGGTCCTTTCTTTCTGTACAAACAATTATTTTTATTTCATGGGTGACTTTTGCTGGATTTCACAATTAATTTTGATTATTACCAAATTTAATTTCAAGCTCTAAAAACTATTAACAAAAACTTGGGAATCCAAAATTTCAGGATTGTGGGTCTGGATCCAGCCTGGAATTTTTTTCATTTGCTCACAGAGCTGGCCTGATTCTAAAATGGTATAATATGTTGGGCTACGGCCTCTAGGAGTCAAGTTGAAAAAGTGTGAAACAGTGACACACTGATATTTGCATTAATTATATAGATGTCAAGCTTTTTCTTGGAGAAGTAAAGTAAAATTCTTATATCTTACTAATTTTCTTTTAAATTTTAAGACATGTTACATCATGTTTTACTTCAGAGATCCTGCTGCCAATTATAAATGTGGGATCAAATAAACCAGTAATATTTTAAATGAATATTTAAGTCAGAGGAAAGAGTATTACAAAGAAAAATGAGATTAAGTGCACTTTGTCATGGTCCCTTCTTCATTCCTATTAGAAGCTTTGAAACAGATTCTGAATATTTACACTGGGCTTAATATTGTCAGATGAAAAGATGGCAAAGACCTGATAAAATTGGATGGGTAGGGTATACACTTACCATATCGAGCTCCTGCTTGAGCTCATCCAAATCCTCCCCCTTCTTCTTCTTCTTTTTCTCCTGGCCTCCTGGCGTGACAGCATATCGATAGCTGTCAGCCCGTGGAGCCTGTAATAATAATAATAAAAAAAAAAAAAAAAATTCAGTTTATTCAAATTTGAAACTAAGTAGAAATGTGCAATAGATTCAGATCCACTATTTCCAAGTTACTGTGTGACAATTGATAAGAAAAAAACCCAAAAACAAACAAGAAAAAAAAACAACAACAAAAAACAAAACAAAAAACAGAGATACGATAAAATTGATATCAGACAATGCCACTGTTGGTGGCATTGTTCACTTTGCAGTCATTGGCAATCTGGCCAAACCCGTCCATAATTGATTATAAAAGTCAGAATCTTTGCATGGTAAGCATCCCAATGCACCGATCTTAGAATAAATGTTCAGCTGTTTTATTTTAAAAATTCAGTCTCAAGAAAAATGTCATATTAGAGAAGACTGAGGAAAAAGTCAGCAAAAGAAAATATTCCATTCATAAATGAAATAAAATAACCAGAGAGCCTAGAGGAGACAAGGCTATTAAAAGAACATTGGTTTGTAGCAACTGGCTCATGCATGAAGTTACCAATGCCCAATGTCATGCTTTCAAAAAGGAAAGGCAGAAATATTATAAAAACCCAAACATAAATTATGAAAATAAGCCATTAACAAGTTTTAATAAATTGGTCATGGTTTGATTGAATGTTTTCTTGTGTTTCTTAGTGAGGCAGCACACTAAAACTTTTACCAGAGTTAAGCAAAATAATTTATCTGATCTTTTGCACTGGCTAAAACCTCACCTAAATAACTCGCACATTCATTTATTTCTGAATGAATTGATGACATCTTACCAATCAGTTATTTCAACTTGAGAGAAAAGAATCTGATAAGATCAGCTTTTAACTAAATCAAATTTGGAGAAGCCATATATGCATGTCTGCTCGTGTTCAGGTGGGAGAGATGTAGAGAGAAGCTTTTATTCTGAAGAGGATATATAAAAAGAAGCTGTATAAATAGCCTTTAAAACTAAGCAAGGATAACATCAAAAGAGAAGTCCTTCCAAATTAAACAGCTGAGGCAACTAGTAAGCCAAGTTTAATCAAATTATTAAAACCAAAGTAAGCTACGACTTGATTCTTCACAACACATCAATGCAAAATTAAATATTCTAGTTGTAAATATAATAAATGCTGATGATAAACTTAATATTAGAGTATGAATGAAAATTGTCTTAAAATATTAATCTCTTTATATAAGTATTTTGCAGTAAATAACTTAAATATAAGTTTCAAGTATAAGAATGAACAATTGAACATGTAATTCAACAGAAAATAAAGAAATTTAGTAGAGAAAATTTATGTGAAGGTCAAATAAATTTTTCATGCATTTATTACACATTATTAATAGCACATGCTTCAACACTTGTGAGGCAGATAAGAATCAATAACATTTATAATGAATTAACAAATATCTTTGATGGGTAGAAAGAAGTGTGTGTGTGTGTGTGTTTTCATGAAAGCTGAACTATATCAAAGTACAGCAGTCAACCATCAAGGTCACAAGAACCTATCCAAATTATCATTTCATGTCCTTGCAGGCCTGTCCTTGCTGCAGTTCATTCTTCTAAGTAAAAGAGGAAAGCAGATTTCAGCAAGTAGTACTAACAACAGACATGTTATATAAAGAATCTGCAAATCATGCAATCAAACAATTGGCAGGACTGTCCAGTCAAGCAGGCAGCATGACATAAAAGGAATGGCACTAGCATTTCCAATGGCTGCTGTTCCTGATAACGACAAATTTATTGATTTCTTCCCAGCAGCAGCAGTGTTATCATCTTCAGAATTACTGATGAAAAGAGTTTTCCTAGCAGCAGCAGGAGCTTGCATTGTGGCCGCCATTACTGCAGCAAACACTTTTCTGCATTGCTACATAAATTCAACAGAATGCATAAACCTACTAAAAGCCACCCACTTCTTTGGCAGCAACAAAATAAGCTTTTTGAACAGAGACTTTAATTTGAACTTCGATAGAGAGAGAATTACATATTCTCATCCTGATTTATCTCAAACATTTAGATAAATACAGTGTATAAAACCTAATTTTATTTATATCCACCAAAAAAGAGTGAACAGTCTTTAAATCAAAGCATTTCCAATCAGTCCTTGATAAGCAAATTCATAGATCAAACAAAAAGTTGGTCACACTAAATTCACATGCTTGAACTGATGAGAACATGCACCAGGCAAAAGGTTAATCCTTGCAAAACTATTTAAGAAAAGGTCACTAGGCCAACAGTAGTTGAAGTGATCATAGGTTATGTAATAGTTCCCATAAAGGCTGTTATTTGATTCAGTACTGATAATTTTGTGTAGATATCAGTTGCCCAAGATCAATGAAAAACTGGCTGTCTTAAATTGTTAGCTAATTATTTTGAGGCGCTAAGTGAACTTACAATCAATGGCTCAATTTTATCGTGAAATGCCTTAAGAAAATAAAAAAATGATTTTCTTTTAATATCTCATTTTATACTGATGATGAAATGAAGAGAAGGAAGAAATAGCAGGATCAATTCAGCATTTAAAGCACTGAAGCTGAGCTAATGCTGCTAGTACTACTACTTCTACCACCTATAGAAGCACTATTATAGCAGTCATTTAAAGTGGAAGTGGCAGTGGAAAAAGCAAGGAATCAATATGTTGCTGCTAATTCTTAGGTCATTCTTGATTTAAACATTAACAGCTTAGACAAAGTCAACAAGGACATAAGTTCACATTTTTCAAGAAAATTGGAAACTAGTTATACAAGCAACAGTTTCAAATCTAAAATGTCAATTATGAAGAGAGAAATGGCTGATAGCAAACAATATTTCAATTTTAAGATATTTATACAAGAAAAAGTTACACCAATAATTTCCCATGAGAGAAATGTTTGTATAAAATCTAGTCCATTAATTACAAGTCTTATCAACTTGGCAATGATTCCAGAGGTTTAATAAAATCTTGGTGAAACTGAAGGTCACCTTCTGTTGTATGGGATGTTCTTGTGTCATTTGTTAAAAGGACCACAATAAGAAATCTTGTCAAAATTGAAAAAGAATGGACTATTTTCAAGTGAAACTTTACAGATTCAAAGAGCTATTGTAATATTATGAATGCAATAGAAGGGGAAAGGTAGACGAGATATTTTTTTTTTTTACAAACAGAAAATGTCAATATTGAATGGAATATGAATGCAGGGAGAGTAATTAAACTATGGAGATACCCTTCCAACAAGTCAGATATGCAGAATACATTAAAAAAGAAATGTTCTTGGACAAACAGTTTGTTACAGAAGGGATTGAGTAAGAAAATTCTAAGGTTGGAAGTTGGCTATAAAATGTAGGGATATCCTAAACCTGCTGAAGTAACCCCAAGAGAAAATATTTCACGTGTTCACCTGACACTTCACATTTCTTTTGTTAGCAAAGATACCAAGTTAGAATTTAACAATTAAAATAAAGATGTTATTTTAAAAGGCACTCTTAATTCTTTTTCAATCACCTCAGTCACAAAATATTTCCTATTTAAGCAATTGTAAGATGTGTTTTGTGCTAAATTTTACACTTCCCCACCAAAATGATAAAGCAAAATCAAAGTGAGTGGGGATAATAAAATAAAACAACCAATAAGAACTAGTTAGAAAAAAAGATTGTTACAGAATTGTAAGTAGAAAAATAATGCACTGATATTTCCAGAGTCAGTCGGCTGGTTCAATTAAATTTGAAAGCAACAGAGAGGGAAGAAAAAAAAGCTGTGAGAAATGGTATGTTTTTATTTCAAAGCAGGTCAAATGATTGTCTCTGTGGTGAGCTTGCATAACATTGAAGGACATTTGAAATAAGGGCTCTTCTTATTTAAGCAGAGTTGCCTGCTGTGCAAAAATTAAGCACAGGATGAAAAAGATCTAGAAAAATCCAGTTTTAGCCGCATAGGTAGGTAGGTAGGTAAGTAGACAGATTAGACACCTGTACAAGGTCGTTGTCGGCAAAGCTGAATGTCATAGAGGGGTTACTTAGAGGTTAGATGAGTGACCACAAGTGGCCTATGATAGAGAAGAGACTAGACGAAAATAATGTAATTTATTCCTCCTGGAGAGAGAGTGAAATCAGCAATACCATTACGGATCTATATAAAAAAAATGACATTGATAACTTGATAAGTAAGAAGAACAATTTTAAAAATCAACAAAAATAGAAATTTAAAAGCTCGCTATGCCAGGAAAAGTAATAATCGTAAATAGACGTCCATCGGTAAAGGAGAATAAGTGATTTGGCGTTCGGGAGTAGGAATGAAGTAGAATTAAGAGGATGATGATTTCCCCCCAGAGGGAAATAATTAAGCCGCCTTATTTGTAACAGAAAACATCCTGTTGAATAAGTGACAGGAAGATTGGATTTAGTTGTTGAAAAGTACCAACACAAACCGAAAGAGACTCTAGAGAAAGGAGAGGTGGTAGTGACCCGGTTAGAGAGACTAACAGCTAAAAAAAAAAAAAAAACCTCGTCAGGTAGTTTTGCACCCCGACCTCCAAACTGTCGAAGAGAAATGCGAACCATAGCAGCAAATGAAAAAGAAAAAATATATATCCCAAATCCAAAACAAAGTTTGTATAGAGCTGACATGGAAAGTTACTTGAAATCTCTTGATATCTTCAATGGTTTGGGAAATATTCAAATGAAAGCGAAGGATTTAAAAATCCATTTTTCAATAGCGGACAAAAGAAAAGGCGTTTCTTAAGCAATTCAATTTCAGGTACTTAATACTAATTTTAAAAGTGAGTTAAATAACGCGTACTTGTCTGAGAAAAATTTAAGGAACATGATCGCTGTTAAAATATTAGTTAATTTGCATGCATTGATTTCATTAATGGAAACATTTAGCTACGATAGAGTGAAGGCTATACAAATCCAACTTTTTTTTATTGATAGGAAAGGTATTTTCGAGGGGTGGGGATTTTAAGAAAATTCAATTTACGGATGCTTTTTGAAGGTTATTTTAATTCGGGTGGGGTTCGGTCAAGGTTAAAAGATGTGGGGACTTTACAATGTAAAATCCTTTATAAAATTTAAGCATTACATTTTTTTAGCATAACTGATTCTGGAACCCCCTCCCCCAACCTTGTATTTTGATATGAAAGGAGAAAAATTTAAACGATAATGGCAAACAAAAAGATACCAGCACTATTCGTAGGGTCCAAAATGAAGATTGTTATTTTTACATAAATGATCTGTGGCGACGGCAACTTAAATACAACAAGCAATACAGATCTATCTCATTTCTTTTTTACGTAACAGATTTACCGGAGTTATGTGACAAAGATAGGGACTTCAATCGATTACATTACAGATTAGAGTTTTTTTGCTAATAAAACTTTCAAATTCAAACAAGACTAGCCACTAGAGAATAAAGTTAAAAAAGTAGGTTACATAGCGACTTTCAACAGGAGAGAAAAATAAGCAATAAAAATTTAAACGAAGATAAATAAGTCAAATTGACAAAAATCAGAACGATGTAAAATTTTATTTAAAATCAGTGAATGAGAAGCATTGAAAAGAGTGTCTTTTCAAATAGTTTTACAGCCGGTAGGATTTGTAAAGGTCATTAGAAGGTCAGAAGGTACCTTACAGTAACTCAGACAATTATTAGACCTTTTTTTTGTTAGATATTTGATGCCTTTGAGAAGGATATTATTTTGTTAATAACTTTGCTTTTAGTCAAGTAGGAAAGAAATAGAACGAGAGAAATACGAGTCAAAAGTAGAACGACAATGAAGGACAACGAAGAAGAAATATATTTTCTTAAATCAAGTATTTTACAACCAACATGGAACAAAAAGTAATAACTGATTTACCTGAGAAATTAGTTTAAGTAGGTTTCTTTAAAATAACACTATCAAATGTTTGTAAAATCTGAGACAACGACAATGAGAAATCCTTTACAACTAGTGATAGTTCAAGATAGCGGCTAAAAATGGAATAAACATTAATAGAAAATTACGAGACATTTTCTTTCAATTTTCGTAAGTCGCTAAAATAGAAATGGGGGTGGGGGGCGCTAGTGATGACTTCAGTAACAAAAACAAAACCAATTATACTTTTTTGGCTAATAATAATAATAAAGATGAGTATGTACTATACACACATACGTGTGGTCAGAAATATCTACGATTCTCGTCTCTAGCTAGAGAGAAAACAACACTGCTTTTAGTAATGAATGACATCGACTTGCTCACTTAGTCTGAAGATAAAAATTAAAATAGGATAAAAAAACTGACGGCAAATCGTAGAGTCGCATAAGTAAAAAAAAAATGTATGACGGTAGATTCTCTAATTTTCTACACTAATGAACCCTAAATAAGTTTTTGACACTGCCAATATGATTTTAAAAAAATTAAAAAATACACAGTATTACCAACCTAAAAATCTATTCATAACCATCAACAAACAAAACTAAAAAAACAAAAAACAATCCATTTCAATATTAATAAAATAAACTACACGACTTAATAACTGTTTATTAAAGATGCCAAACAAAACAAGGGCAATTCAAAACAAGTGAGTTTATAAATTTAAATATTCATTAAGAAAAGGATTTTTTTTATTGAAATGAACAGCGCGATTGAAACGCCAAGATGGATTTTTTTTATCTGATTATTTTTAGATTATCTTGCTTAAATGATAGATCGAAAGATATTTTTCGATCAAATCATTTATTCAAGTCTTTGAAAGTGTCTATTTTTGTAGACAGAATGGAAAAAAGCAAAAAATAAATCTTTTCTTTTATAAATTAATCAATAAGATCATTATTTTACGATTTGGGATAATAAAAAGAATTAAAGACGTTTTTAAATATAAAAAGTCTTTTTTTAAGAGGGGGGAAGCTGACAATACTAAAATAAATATTTTCAGAAGAGTTTTATTTTTGACAGTTATAAAAAAAAAAAATGTCAAAAATAAAACTGTTCTGAAAATAGCGAAGTATTGTAATGATTGAATTAAGAATCATCATCTGAAGAAAAGGATGTTAGATAATAATCGATACAATAAAATCTCAAGCCATTGCAGAATGTCAAAGAGAAAGAAATTGATAGTTAAAGAAAGGGTCACAAGAAGAGCAACAGCTGGCTGCATCAAATTGTAACAAGAATAATTTACCATTTCTTTCGCAAATTTTTCCAGCTAAACAGAATGATGATACTACTGTCATAGTGAATTAGCAACCCTAAAGATTTTTTTGTTTCTATACCTGGTCTAAATTTAAAAAAAAAAAAAAAAAAAAAAAAAAAGTGCTCATCATTCCATTTTAGCATTTTTACGACATGACAGTACAATAGTCATGACAATATATTTAAGTAAATTATATATCAAAATGTGTGGAGAAATTTCAGAGTTGGCGAGAAAAACAACTTTAAAACATTTCCAGTGGATATTCAACATAATTAAAATTAGATTTTTTTTTTTTTTAGAAACGTCATTTTGACCCTATTTAACCTTGGAAAACAATTAACAGATTTGAATTGGGAAGTTTTTGCAAAATACAAAATTGAATTGGTTGCCAGATATTTATTTTTTTAATTATTATTCATGTTTTTTTTTTAACAAGAATACAACAGATCGGAGCAAGTTGACTCATGGAATAAATAAAATAATCTAATTTTAAAATGCGTGACAGTATAGAAATTGAGATTCTTATTTTTATATGTTCAGAACGGTTTACTTTAATATCTTCACAGAAATAATCTGAAACAAACGATTTTTTTATATATATATATATATATATATATATATATATATATATATATCAGAAAAAAATTGTAATAGTTATAGAGAAAAAAAAAGAAGTATCATTGAAAAAAAAATATTTTGGATTCGTTAAATTTATGTAAAAAAAGAAAAAAAAAAGAAAAAAAAAAGAAAAAGTAAAACATTTTTTTTATCAACATGGTCAAATTTTTAATATTTTGGAAAATCGCATTTTTATTAGGAAAAAATAAGTGGTTATCCATTTTATTAGAGGATTAAGAGCTGTAAATAATCCATGGCAGTTTAATCGGGTTTTTCGTTAATAAGGTTTAGAGAGGATGTATATATTTAATGTATTATAAACCTCCTATAAACAAAACAAAAAACGGCTATATAATCTACGCGCAGAAAGAAAAAAAAATAGTCTTAGCGTCTTGATGTATAAAATTTGAAAAGTCATTACCTAATTAATTAATATGTATACGAATTGGGGGGGTATTTTGGAAGAATAATTAAAACTTGTTTAAAAAAAGTGATTGATCTTTAGAAATCTATAGAATTAGACAAAACACAACTACAAAAAAAAAAATTTGATTTTAATTGAATTATATTAAAAAACCAAACAAACAATGAAATCAAGTTAGGGAAAAGGGGGGTTCGTTTCAAAATCAAAGCTCGAAGCCATCATATGTAGCAGTAACCAACATGGGAGATCAATTTCTCCTGACAGATTATTTTGCAATCGACCTCTAAATTTTGAAAGAGTTTTCGATTTAATTAAGTAGCAACTACAGAAAACAAGAGCTTTACGGAAATCAAAACGCCAAATAAACTTAAAAAGTGGTAAAAAAAAAGTGTGTGGAAGACAAAATAGCGATTAATAGCGATTAAATAGCGAACAAGACTAAAAGTGTTATGTAGAATAAATTTGGTAGCTAACGCCTACATATACAGGGTGGCATAAAGTGGAGGACCAATTTACAGTAACCAATATGTTTTATAGTGATCCCCTACTTCATGACCGCAAAAGGAAGACCGGAGCAGGCTAAACGAAAGGTATTATGTCAGAATAACTGACAACGAAAAATACGTTTTCTGCTTGTCAAAAGCAGCAAAATCATTCGTAGAAGTAATCCATGGTGTTAAAACTCCAAGTGCAAACAAGACATGAGATGGAGTAAAGAAATATTTGAAGCAGAGACTTACCTGCTGGGACTTCGCCTTACTAGACGCCATCTCTAATACGACTAAGGCCGTCCAATTGGAAGAGTGACGTAAAGAGTAGCCGAATTATAAATGCAATCAAAAGATCGGGAATTTCCGTGCGGCCGGAGCAATGCCCGACGTCGTCTGTGCAACCAACGTTAGCACGGTAGTAGGGGGGAGAGGTACGGAAAATCGCGGAAAGAGCCGAACTTCACCGAAGTTTTCCGATGGCAGGTGGTGCAGTTGTTCGGGAACGGTAATAGGTACTGAAAAAAAAAGTCCTTTCTTTTTTTTTTTTTTTAAAGCTATCCTTTTATTTTTTTTGTCTTTCTTCCTTCCTTCCTGCGAATGCAAATACGTACTTATGTTTTGCTTATTTAGTTATCAATTCCATCCTGTAAAAAAAAAAAAAAATAGAATCAGTAGTAATAGTAGTAACTAGTAAGAAGAATCAAATTCACACGCACTCGTCTGGGAAGATATAGTGAGTGAAAGAGAGAAACTGAGGAAGAAAGAGAGAAGAAAATCCTCTAAGTGAATATTTTAGATGTAAGTGAAAAGGTAGATCTGTTAAATAAAAGTTAAATTATTTAATTTTGCGTGTATTTTTTTTTAATTCGTCCTCTCGGATATTTTCCCCCCTTTTCTTATATATATAAATTGTTTTTACTTTTTTTTTTTCCCCTAGGGATATCTGAACTGATCGAGCAACTCGCTCCCAGGAAACTCCGAGTAGTTTTATGACAGAATAAGTATAAATGATTAGGTTTTTATATCGTATTGGCTTTGACGAGGTGGAAGTGATCACGTGCCGAACACGTGATATTCAAATGAACGCCGGGTTTCGCTTTCGATCGGCAAAATTCGTTAAAATTCGTTAGCGTTCGGGGCCCCGAAATCAAGCAAGCGTCTATCGTAACTCGCGATTGTTGTGTCCTCTCTCTCGCTCTCTCATTCACCTTTTTTTTTTTTGCAACTTTACTTCATCCTCAAAGACGCTAAATTACAAACACCGGTTAAACCGAAAATCAAATTTAATTTATATTCTTTCTTTACCATAACTATATATATATATATATATATATATATATATATACATAAAATAATGGTAAAGTAAGTTTGTAATTTAGCGTCTTTGATGAAGTAGTAAAGTTGTAAAAGTAGGTGAATAAAAATAATTAAACTAAAAAAGTAATTTATTTTTAAATGATAAACTGCAGCTTACTGTACAATAATGTTAACTGCAAACAAAAATAAATACAAGAAGACGCACTAAGTTGAAGTTCAAATTTTAAAATTTAAAATTTAAATTATTATAGAGTACTGTGTAGTTATTTAGCAAACGTAAGTCAAAAATGGTATATAGTCCACAAGTTCAACATAGCAATGTAAAAGTTAACTGAAAGTAAATGTAAGAAAAAAAAAAAAAAAACTTACATTTTTGTGACTGCACAACACGTGGTTGAGATGCAACTCCTGTCCACCTGTTGGCTATCTATCTATCTATCTATCTATCTATCTATTTATCTATCTATCTATATCTACTTACCTACACTTCAGTTATTTTTATTTGCTATAGGATTTTCTGAGTTAAAATAAAAATTAGACCATTTAACAATGCACTACCTACGCACGAGGTAATTTTCATATTTCAAAAAAGATAATATATGTAATCAATATCTACATCTCTACCCATCAAGTTAAAAAAAAAATATTTTTATACACTGCTGCTATTATATCATTTTCAATGGAATTTGTTCTTAACTATATTTAAAATTTGTGTTTCGAGTTGAGATTTTTAAATCTTTACGTTGACAAGACAGACGACGAATGTATCACCTGATCGACTAGTAGTGATGCAAAGTAGAGAACCTGTAACCTTGAAAAAAGAAAGAGTAGTTTTTATTTCTTTTCCTGTCGCAAGAGAATCCGAAAAGCTTCAATTTCCTTTTCTATTCGTCTCATTTTGATATAACTTCACTGTGACTCTGTTTCTGATTGTTGGCTTATAATTTCCATACTACTTTTTTAGCCACATATCTAATGCTTTCTTTAATCAAGGTCATTGTTTTCTTTTTGGGAAAGATGCAAATGACGGGAGAGGAAAGGAAGGAAGAAAAATGTAACAGAAGCTGAAGGATGAAAATTGAAAACTAAAAAAAAAAACGGTTAAGACAACCGAAAGAAAGAAAAAAAAAATTGAGAGCATCTCTTTTCCCTAAGTTATTGGTAGCAATGTTTAAACAGAAAATTGATATTTAATTTAGTTAAGGAGACCAGAGATTAATTTATATTTTTTTACTTTCATGTTTCAATTTGTTTTTGTCGAAATTCAAATCAGCGACTACGCATGATTTTTTTTATTTAATAAAAATAAAATTCCTGTTGAAGGCCCTGAAGTGAGATAATAGAAAATAAACTAAGGGACACCACTGACCTTTTTGCTTTGTTTCGTATGCGATGTTTAATAATGATTCAGAAAAAGAAATATAATTTTAAAATGGAGAATTGAAGTAGGACGAAAAGAGATAAAACAACTTTTACAAGCAACCTTGAAATCAAATCGCATCAAAATTAATAGAACAATGTATGGTAATTTTTTAAGCGTAGCTTAGATGTGGCACAAGGCAGAAAGTATGGGGCACCTGGGGGGGGGGAACGAACTCACTACTGAATAGTGACTACTCAGTCGTAATTGTTCTAAGATAATGTTGCTAACTATTACACCATGCCATGGTGCCCAAGAACAATATGTATGTGTATGTATATATTACACAGTACAAACATACCAAATGCAAAAATATTTATATGTGCACTTTTCAGTTTCATGGACCAAGGCTTGCCAAGTTTGGCTAGCATTGTAAGTTTGATATTCTTTGGGTGCTTCACATTTTTAGCTTTATGCTAGACCAAAGAAAGTTTTATAAATATCAGAGTTTATCAAATGTATTTGCAGACTTTAATCCAAAGCTTATCTCATACACATCTAAAGACAATTTATTATTCATTGATATTATTATTATATAATCAATATTATTCAACAATTTGAATATAATATTAAAAATCCTTTGACTTAGATACAAGTGTTGAGCTTTTTGACATTTCGAGGCATTATTTTAAACTGGGCTCAAAACCACTGAAACTATTTTCAGAACTTGGGAAGTGGGAGGAAATATTTTGCCATAATACCCAAGACTGGTTTAAGCATTTCAAGATTTGTCCACTGGAATAAAGCTAAGAAATGGACAACCATCAGTTGCCATTTATGTGAGACAAATTTTCCTGACTTTTGCTCCATGGCAATATACTTAGATATTTACTAACTTGATATTATTCTTGTACAAGGTCATAAACAAGGATCAACCAGTAGTGATTAAACTCATTAAAATAATAGCAAGATTAATTATTATTCTACAGTGAGATGCTCAATACTTTTTATACTAGTATTAAAATAATATTTTTATGTGTAATATTGGTAAGTCAGTGGTTCATTATGATTTTATGACTAGTATTAAGCCCATGAATGAGCACGTAGAACTTAATTATTTGAACTAATATGTTTGTTGTTTCATTCATATTCTAACTGGCCAAATCTTTGGTCATCTCCAGATATTTGTTGCATTGGAAAACCTTAAAATAGGCACTTTTATTTTGCTTAAAATAATGAAGATATATATAGAAAATGTAATATGTCTTTACACACACAAACACACACACACACATGCCATTTAAGTACAAACATTAAGTTTAAGGCTTCAAATTTTCACCAGTGGATTGTCCAAGAGACACATGGCATAGTGGATTAAAGTATTGGTTATACAAGTACAATATCACTTGAAACTTTTAAGAAAATTAAGCATAGTAGGAATTGTTAATTACATTTGGGAACAGTTTTCTAATGCATTCATCTGGTTAATATGATAAAATAAAAATAAAAAATAAATCGAAAATGTTATTTCAACCTATGTTTATATTTATAAAATTAATTTATTTCTAAATATATTTATTTGTAAATGTAGGATTTGGGATTCTGTTTGTTTTGGTGATGATTAATAGTAATGAATTTAAACACTGAAAAGAAATGACTGAAAAATTTTCTTCTTTGAAGCTTGTACATGAGATATTTGCTTCAAATTTACAAATACTATACTTTAATTTTTGTGATATTATTAATTAGTTCTTAACTTCTATGGCTGGTACAACTAGTGTGTGTTTAAGTTAGATAATCTAGGATTTTGAATCGTACTTGAAGCCTGCTCCAATGAGAAGTGTCATTCTTTTCTCTTTTCACTCTTTCTCCAACAGATGATTTACTGACTAAAAAAAAAAATTGGTCATATTTGAGATAAATTTTTTTAATCAATTCACCTCAGGTAAGGTGATAATGCCACTAAGTAGCAAGGGTCTACTGGGAGTGAAAGAGAGTGTGAAGACTTTAGAAGGAACTGGAAACCCAATCCTGAACAGGAAACATGGGATAAATCTCTACTCATGTTCAAAAGACTGGGGAGGAGTGTGAACTGGACAATAAAGAAACCTATCTACTCCTATTGAAGAAAAAAATAAACAGTAAATAAAACCTCAAAGTTTAGGCTGATACATTAGAAGTATAGAGTGGAAGTAGAATTTAGAAGGGAATGGGAACTCAATCCTAAACGGGAAACAAGGGATAAACCTAAACTTGTGTCCAGAAGATTGGAGAGGAGTGTGAACCAGATGATAGGGGAACCTATGTACTCCTATTGAGGAAAAAAAATTCCAGAGTTTAGGCTGAGACATAAGAAATTTAAACCGAGAGTAACACTAACTGTTCAGTCAATTAATGCCAAATGTTTGCTGTATGGGAACAGCTAATTTCAACATTACCATTTCAGTTTTAAGCATTTCTACAATATACATACTTTATATATTAAATAAATACATGGAAGATGTTTACAAACTTATTGTTTATGAATTTATTTCTTTTTGCATAATATATATATTTTTTCAAATCAATTCCTTCCAAGCAAGACAATAATGCCACTAAGATGAAAGGGGTTACTGAGAGTAAAAGAGAATGAGAAAACTTTAGAGGGAACTGGAAACTTAGTATTAAACAAGAAATGAAGGATAAACCTCTACTCTTGTTCAAAAACTGGAGAGGAGTGTGAACCAGATGATAGGTGAACTTATTGAATGTATTAGAAAGCTGTTAATGCAATCTATAAGATGAAAATATTTCAGTACATGAAATTGCAAAGATTAAAAAAAAGTTTAATATAAATTATTGTAAAATGTGATTGTGTGTGTGTGTGTGTGTGTGTGTGTGTGTCTGTGTGTGTGTGTGTGTCTGTACGTTTATATAATGGATTGATTTTCCTACATTTTTCAACCGATTTCAACAAAATTTCACAGGACTGCGTAAAATTACCTTGCGGTGGTTCTGACAGCCCCCAAAATTGGAAAAACACAATTGTTTTTGCACGAAATCAATTTGAAAACACGATAAAACACAATTCTGTCGCCAGAATGAAAGGGGTACAACTCATATCGAGTTATACTTATTATAAAACCCAGGTTGTTTTGTGTATGTGTGTTCGTTTATATATGGGATCGGATTTCCTATATTTTTCAACCGATTTCAACAAAACTTCACTTTTTTTTGGCAGGTAGTGTTTCTTATTGTCTTGCACACTTTTTTCTTTATTTTTACATTCAGAATGCTTTAAAAATTCCATTTACAAGACAATTGTTCATAATAAAATTCTATTCAATAACGATTGAAAACAATATTTTTGTTTGAGTTTGGGTTTGACCAATTTGTAAAAAAAAAAAAAGAACTAATTAAGACATGTGTGTCCATCAACCTTAAACAATAATCTTTGTCAATTTTATTTTTCAGTCTTTATGATGGTCAATACTTGATCTATATCTTACTGTTACAACACCGGGCTCTACTGCTAGTCAGTAATAATATGAGGTAAATTATTTCTATTTCTGATAGATACTGAACTGTGAAACATCTTGTTTCTAGTTGAGTACCATAACATTTGACCTCCAATCTGACATGATTAACCAGGTTTGTCCTGACGTAATTGCTGACAAAGGATTATTTTGCTATGAAGCCAATTGGGCAGTAATAAATCATCTCACAATGGTGTACAGAAAAAAATTTAAATAGGCTGGTGATTGTCATTCATTTGTTAATGGCTTGACACTGAACAGCTACAACTTGAAAAGAACTCACTATTGTTGATTAACTTATGTACTTGAACAGCATATACTGAACTGTGCCACTTGCTTGATAGTTAGTTTTCAAATGATTTACTGAGATAAGTCTAACATTGAATCTGCATCTGGCTGACCCCTTTCTTATTAATGCTAAAACTTGCAGTATACAAATAAACTGTTGAATTTAGAAATTGCATACCTTAAAAAGTGTGTTGGGTAATCTTTCTAATGCTTTCTATGATTATCCTCATCAACTATCTACCTTAAAATTTAACTGTACTCAATTTTTGTTACTATTCCATCACAATATTTTTATTGTTGTAATAATTATTTATACACTGAAATTATATATATAGATTATGAAGTGGATTAAGTTTAACAATTATTTAATATATTTTCTATTTATATGTTATTTTAATAGATACAGTTTATTTAAGTAAATGCTCTTTCTTTTTAATTAAACAGTATTAATTACATTTACTGGCCTGAATGTCCAAGAAATTTCATAGAAAATATGTGTTCTCCAACAGGAATTGAACCTGTGTCCTATACATAACAGTAGTGGGTGAGTCTAGGTCAACAAACCTAACAAAGTACATCTCTCTTCAGGCTAGTTGTTGTTTTCCTAGATTGGTTGCGACCCAAGACTAAAGAACCTAGTCTGTTCTGCTATTTAACCAATTGGGAATGGAATAGAATTCAGAGCTTTCTCAAGAGGATCTGTGTAAAGATGAATGTAACAATTTCGGTGAGAATTCAAACTTTTCTTTCTCCAATCTGCTGTTACATTATCCACATATTCTGGAATATTCTGTACTGAAAGATTCCACTTGACTCTATCAAAATTCTTGAGTAAAGGGTCCTCCTTTGTCTCTACCAAGAGGAGTAGGTCGAGGTCAGATAGGTCATCAGGTGACCCCTCTGTCCTGGTCTGGTCAAAGCAGTTTGTCATTTGTTATTATATGTTGTATGAATATTTCAGAATAAATATATTTGTTGGTGAGTTCAAATAATACTCAACTTTCTTTATCAGTGCTCTTCAGTTAATGATGAAATAAATATTTCTTTAAACAATGGATTTGTTGACTTTTTGTTCAGATGACCAAGTCAGATAGAAAAAGCCTTATGACAATTTAATCCTATGAGACAACTAAAGCTAAGTTGCAAAAGAATATATTGATAAATACATACAAATATATACAAATGCATGTTAATTTGTTCACACACACACATATATATATATATATATATATATATATATATATATATATATATATATTTTTTTTTTTTTTTTTTTTATATATATATAATAAATTCATGTATGTTCTTTTTTTTAATCATTTTACCTGAGTAAAGGCGATAATGACACAAAGATGCAAGAGGGTTACTGGGAGTGAAAGAAAATGAAAAGACTTTAGTGAAAAGAAAAAACAATGCACATTCTTACACAGATACTCATGTTTTCCTTAGTGAAAATAAGTGGAACAGAGAACAATACCAGGTAATTCACTTTGTCGTAATAAGTCTTTGGTAATTACAAAACCTGATAAAGGCTCTGGTGTTGTCATTCTTGATTATCAAGATTATATTAACAAGATGATGACTTCTTGGAGATTCTTCTAAATTTATCCAGTTAGGCCCAATAGATAAATTTGATTCTACATTGTCTATTGAGGCTAAGTTCCAAAAACATCTAGTCAAGTGGGTCAAAAGTGGGAAATTGCCCACTGACACTTCCAATCATTTTAGACCCTTGGGTTCTATTTGTCCCTATCTCTATAGGCTACCTAAAACACATAAAGTTGGGGTTCCATTAAGACCTATTCTATCTATTGTAGGGTCTTCCCAGCATGACATGACTAAATGGCTTACCTCCATATTACAGCCAGTTTTGGAACACTATCTCTTCCTGTATTAAAGATTCATTTGAATTTTCTGACTTTATGCAGCATTATTTGTTGATGGATAAATTTGTGTTCCTATGATATTTCCAGTCTAATTACCTGCATTCCTCTTGCTGAAACTATTGATATATGTGCTGATGCCCTATATCATAGTCAGTTGTCCCCTCTTGTTATTCCTGAGGATGTGTTTGTCAAACAGATGAAATTTGCCATGATGTCTGATGAATTTAGTTTCAATGGCATCATGTATAAGCAAGTTGATGGTGTTTCAATGGGTTCCCCTTTGGAACCCATCTTAGCAAACATTTTTGTTGGATTCCATGAAGAGAGTGTGTTATCTAAATTTAATAAACCTGACGTTTACTTCCATTACATTGACGACACTTTTTGTCTCTTCGATAATGAGATGGAAGTGGACCATTTTCTTTAGTCCCTGAATAATATGCATTATCAAGTCTATGGTAGGTACCTTAGTCTATGGAAAGCATCATGTTTTTAAGGATGAGGATGATCACTCATCCTTATCACAACATTAACCCATTAGCCTCCTTAGTATCATCAGCAAATTCTTTGAATGTATAATCAACAAAAAAGCTGTTGAACATCTCAGCAGGAAGAACATCCTAAGTGATAACTAGTATAGACTTTACTTGGCTAGGTCCACAGCTGATGGCTTAACTGCTATTGCTCACAGAATCAGTGAGGTACTAAACAATAAATTCATCAAAAGGACCATCAATCAAGATCTATCAAGGTCATTGTTATAAGCCAGTTATCAGAAGCTCATGAGATCAATGACTGTGTTCCTCAAGGTTGTCTTCTTTGTCCTATCCTCTTTGTTCTCTATATCAATGCCTAAAAACAGACTCCAATCTTTAGTGAATATCTATGAAGATGATCCAACAATTTATAGGTGCATCTCCAAAAATCTAGATGACCAGAATCTGGCAGCTGATCTCTTCACTGACCTGGCCCAGGTGTGGTTCAATGGGGGCAAGGACTGGTTTGTAAAATTCAAAACCAAACTAGTGACATTCCACTATCAGCAAGCAAACCCTGAACTTTCACCTATATTGATGTATAGCTTCTTGCTTTGAATGCCTATTGGAACTCAAGCTCACTCTAGACCTCAAATAAAACTCATATATACAATCTATTGCTAAAGTTGCTGAGAAAACAGTTGTTTCCTTGTACCATTCCAGTAAGTAACTGACTCATCCTATGATACTCTATCTTTGCAAGCATCAGATCAAAAATGGAATATTGCTGCTATATTTGGGCTGGAATGACCCAGTCATCATGTTTTGATAGAGTTCAAAAGCATCGACACAGCTTTGTCAGTGAATTATTTCTTACTCTGGAATTCATTTCCTGCAGATAAAATGCTGTAAGCCTCTCACTATTCAATCACTATTTCCATAGCAAGAACTCTGATGAGCTGAATTACTTTATTCCACCAGTCCTGACTTTTACAGATGAGACCCACCATGTCATGTGTACATGGCAATGAATTATCCACATTCCCTTTGTATTCCATTGATAAAAAGGACATTCTACTTGGACAGTTTCTTCCCAAGAGCTACTACTTTATGGAATAGACTCCTCATAGAACTTTTCCCAATCACTACAATCTTAACCTCTTCAAGTCTAAGGTTAACCATAATCTTTCCTATATAACCCCATAAACTGCACTTCTTGTCTTCCCTTATGTTCATACAACATCCTACAGTAACACTCTACATTGAGGGGCTCTTGGGCTTTATATTGGGTGAAGATTATGAAAAAAATCATCAGTTGTATATCCAGCAAGTGTCTTTAAAAAAACATCTACAGGCTTTGGTTGTTAATCTTTTTTTCACAACGTGCCATGTCCATTAAGGACAAGGGCAATTATGGCACACCACAGCCTTCTGCATTTTATGACTCAGTAATTCTTGCTCCTCCATGGGCGCACTGTCATGCCATATAATTTCAGTTTCTCTGCCTCCCACAGGTGGCAGATGCACTATGGCATTTAGTAAACATAATAATGAGCTTAAAGACACAATAAAAATACAGGGAAAATATTAGATAATATGAAGTGAAATACTGGATAATGTTGATTGCTCTAATGAGACTATAGGCTGCTATCTTATTCTGCCATTGGTAAAAGCATCAAACGTATTGCTTATCCCATACAGCATCACACATAAGTGAACAAGTAAAAATTAAACATTTCAGGATATATACATATATATATATATATATATATATATATATATATAAATGATAAAAATATAGTTTTATGGTATGCTATATTTATGATTTAAAGTGGCCAATATTAGAAATAGAGCTTATGTAAATATAAAAGTTGATACTGTGGTCAACATCCACCAGCATCAGTCTGTTTCATGTTTTAAAGCAATCTTCAGTCCTGAAGATTATGCTCTAGCATGAAACAGACTGCTTGATGTTGACCTCTGAGAGCCACAACTACATTTAAATGAATAAATCAAGGAACTATTATGATGTGGAGGGACAAGATCCTTCCACATGGATGGAAGGACCAGCTTGGCAGAAAAGACAACATGAATATTAGCAGCAAAGTAACAATGGTGAACCACCAAAGAAACCCGCTTAGCATATCTGTCACTGATATTACCCAGCCAAGGAAGGCACAGGTTAACAGGACATCTTTGTACTGTAGCCAGTTTAATTTTATTGAATTCAGCAATTTTCTACTGATTGAACGATGCCCAAAGGATAGGCATTGTTGCAGTTAATTTCTGTAGACTTATGTATATGTATGCTTATTGTATAACATTGATTTTTGGTTTTAGTAACAATTTTAAAATTAAAAAATAAATATCTATATATTTTTTGTCTATGGACAATGGTTACATGAAAATGATGCAATGTAACTTTGAACTCAAATAATTTCTATATATTGTTTGAATAGCCCAAATTTTTAAGGGGTTAATGAAGTTTTAGTCTCATCTATATATAATTTATTTTAATATTGACTAAGCTTTATTGAGTATAGCACTAGGCCAAATAGGTAGAGATGAAGGAATTATATTGATATACACTGCCTTCCTGCCTTGAAATCAAACATCAGGTGTTGGTGTTTGAGCACAGATAAAAATAAAATCATAATTTCAAATGCAGATTTTCAAAGCACATGGTGCAACACAGTATTTGTACCATCATTTCAGCCTGTCTTGTGGCTTCAGTAGTTGACCGTCTCCCAACTCTGCTAATATCGGTTAATGTTCAAGTTGGAGTAAGATTTTGAAAGCTGACTGTCAAAGCAGGCATGCATGTCCTATATACTTAGTTGATTAACACAACATAATCTTCCTATTTTGCAATTAATTCAACCTTGGGCTTATGGCATACAAAGACTAGTAAATGAAGTTTTCACCTATGTTCCTTACTTGCTTCTCACACATAACCCATTTTCCACAATGGTCAGGTTATCCAAATTCAGCTATGGTTTATCAGTCATTGAAGATCTTGAGAAATTTCAAGCATCTTAGACTTTAAATGCTGTGAGATTTAAATTTTTTAGCTAAATGGTATTGAAGTGTAGTTTCCAAATATTGAGGAATAATGAAGTGATATGTGAGAATGTACTGAGTGCTATGGATAAATTGTCATCTAAGTTACACACAAATGAAAACTCTGACATTTCATTTTAACATATATTTTTACCAAAATTGCACAAAAATACTTTGAAATACTAAAGAGTAAATTTATTCAATAAAATCATCATTGACTTCAACCATGATGACTTTGGAATTTCCTGCATTTCTTCTGGACTATTTCTTTGTTGAATGCTAACATAATCCTTGTCTTCAGTTCATCTTTGGTGTTACAAGGAGTTTTGTTGGTCTTTCGCTCAACTGCACCTCACATATAATAGGTGGCCGGATTTAAGGTGTGATGTAGTTGCAGAAATTGTCTCAGAGCTATGACTGGGTTCTCCTGCGTGTGTGGCATGGTGCAGAGTCCTATTGCCTGACATAGGGTCTTCCAGCAGTCACCCTCTTGAGGAAGTAGTGCTGCCCAAGGTCAAGAGGGTGGCTGCTGGAAGACCTCCATGTTGAGTCTAAGGCCTTGTGGGAAGATGAATAGAGGCATAACGTCACCATCTCTAGTGATCACTCTATGATGTTGACTGGATATTTGGTTTTCATCACTCTTTGTACATCTTTTGGGGACACGGCATCCTCTGCATTGTCCCCAGATTGACACCCAAACACTCTGAAATGTTTAGAGCTTTCAGTGTGAATTCCAAGCAGTACAGTATGCCATTACCAAATTTCTGGCAGACTGAAATGTATCATTGTGCTCTTTTTCTTACACATGTTGCCCAACTCACTCTACTGTTTAACCACCAAGTAAACAAATAAAATTTAGGTTGACATACATGTCAGTTAATGTTTGCCATAGGAAGATTGTGTTGCTTCAACGCTAGGTTTACATAGAAGAGAAGAGGATAATTGTGGTGCATTAATATGATGTTGGAGGTCAGTGTTTGAATCAAGGCTAAAGCAAAAGTGATTGATTCAGGCAAGCAAACCATCCACATGAATTCAGCACTGTCTTACTCCTCCCCTGTGACACTTCCTCAACACATCACAATCTTTTCCTCTGTCTATACTCTGTCAGATTGTATGATGCAAGTCAATGATTTTAGAATAAAATTTGCATTAACTAGCTGATATTGGTAAAATTTTTCAACATATTCTCATAATAATATCTGATTAATTATTCTTGAGCATGCCCATCTACTAGGGTGGCTAGGTCTTCCTTGTTGCGGAAGCTTACCCGAGCACATATTTCTTCAATATTCATGGAGTCCACGTGTACTTTATTTTGAAGCTATGCTGAGTAGATCTAAAGTTTCTGGGAGAGAATGTAATCAGTAGTTGAAGAAGTCCAGTATGCTTAAACCTTCGCTCATTATGGCTTGTGACTTTGTGCCAGCAAAACCAGTATTAGCTTCTGAACAAATTTCCTTTACCCAATTCCACTCAATAGGCATGGGTTAAGCAACAGGGATTCACACTGGGATTGTCTCCTCAGGCCAATATTATTAAGATCACCTCCCCTGACAAATCTACCATGGTGAAAATTTAACCCAGATCTCATGTTTGGGATGATAATCTTATGACCATTTGGTCACTGATACTTATATAATAAATATACTGTTGTAGAGTAGTTTTCACAGTGGAGGCTTGTATTTCACTAAGTCGGTCCTAAAAGGTTTGACATACAAAAACGTTAGGAACTTGAAATAATAGTTAATGATGCAGCAATCTAGTTGTGGTGGTTGATACTTTAATGTCCGACATCGACTGACACACCAACTCCACTGAGCCCACTGGTGACTGCTACTACTACTACTTATTATGTGTGGGAAAGTCTATTAACAATAGAATAGGTATGTTCCGGTATAACATATACCAAATGAGTATCACCTTATAATATCTGCATTTTGAATGGTGTGAGATTTTATTATTCAACACAAAGGCTGTTCATCATATTCTAAATATATTCACACACACACACACACACACACACACACACACACACACACACACACACACACACACACACACATAATATAGTTATTGATATTTATTCTTTTATTTAAAATATAAAGATTGCTATGGATTGTTCAAAAGATATAACTTCAAGAGATAATATATCTAAAGTGGTTGAGTGTTAGCAATTTTGAAAAAAGTGGAAATAAGATTAGAGAATAATCAAAAAATAAATTAAAATCATTAGAAAGATAAGAACAAGAAAAAATGGTTTTAAAGCCATCACAAAAATAAATTTGAGAAAAAAGTTAATAAGCAACAAATGTAGACAGACCAGAAAATTATTTGAAGAAACTGCTGCCACAAATGTAAATAGAGAAAAGATATACAATATTAAGAATACTGGTTAAAGTGATGAAAGCACACACAGTATTAAGTTAACATCATAAATAGAAACATGTAAATTTGGCAAAAGAGTACATGAAAACTAATGTGTGAACAGTAATTTATAGTGATTAATATAAAACTACATTAGATAAACCTGATGGTGGAGCTAGTAGTTTGATCCTTTATGGAAATTGACATCTAATACAATTAGATTGAAATAGGAAGAAAGTGGACTAATGTTTTGCAGTAATATTGTAGACAGTAAACTTCTTGCAAAGTTAATGATAGCATCAAAATAAATGCATAAAATTATTGTAAATTTTTGGATGATATGATAATTGAGTAATACATCATAATCAAGAAACTTTAAGTTAAAGTGTATATTCATATAAGAAAATACTCCTTCATATTCTGCAGAGCTGACTATTGCCCACCTTGACAAGATGCCAAAATTAATATAATGATTCCCAGTTGCTCTAGATATTAACTCAATAGAAAACTTGTCCATCCTTAAAAGAGAGGTACATATGAATAATTTACAATATTCAAGAAAAGAAAATCTCTGGAAAGCAAGAAAAAAATGCTGTATGCTAAAGTTGAAACAGTAGAAAAGTTAAGAAAATTAGTGGTTTAATGACTAATGAAGGTTGTAGAATGTTAAGGAGCCCATATTAACATGCAAAATAGTAATAGTACTCAGGTATAAGGAATATTGCAGTAGTCAAGTATATTTTGGGGTTTATATCTTTTGGATTTATTTATAAACAAAAATTGCATAATAAAACCTGACATTTACTAAACAAATTATCAATAGTTTTATAATAATAGATATATAAGCTGAAACCCTAACAATATATTACTCATAAAAATATAAGAATCCTGAAAAGATCACTAAATTCACTTGTTAATACCAATTTTATTACGAAAACATTGATTTGCATCATAAAATGACAAACCTTAGAAAGTGCAACCACAAATTTTGGGTAATTTGAAAAACTTTATTATTCTATTCATCTGTCATGTTACTCATTTTTTCTGTGTCTTCTTGGACATTTCATACATTTGTTGCAATCACTGAACAACGAAAAAAAAATCTTACTTTTTATCATTTTCTCTTTCTGAACTTTTATGAATTACATTTTTATTGACATATTTGTGTAGATGCATGCACATGATCGCACATTAAATAAAAAAGAAAAATGGGTAAGAAGATTGTGATGTGACAAGCTTTGAAAAGGAGAGAGCTATTTGAAATTCTGGCTTTTAATCAAATTATCAATGCTAGTGAAAAATATGCAATTACCTTAGCTACTAAGTATATATATTATAGGTATATATGTATGAGTGAGTATTTACTAATTTCATATGAGTTTAAATTAGTGTGTAAGTCAAAACAAATGAAACACACATTCTGATTTTAAAACTGCAGCTATTTTTATTTAATTGGCTAACTTGTTTATTATGAACAATAAACATCTGAAATGTTATTAAATCAAAAATTTACATTTTGTATCTTTATTATCTACCATGATTTACTTTCCCATTAAAAATATTAAAACATCTTGAAGATACCTGTTTGTATATATGTGTGCATGTGAGGGTATGTGTGTATGTGAAATTCTTATGCATTGGCAAAAATGTGTGCTTGTGAGTGTGTGAGAATGTGTATGTTCTTGTGTGTTTGTGCACTTTTGGTCTTGTATGAGTGTCACAGTATGTTATTTTTTTTATGTGTGAGGGTGCATTTGTTACCATGAATGTGCTTACATGAATGTGTCTGTGTTGGAGCATATGTGTGTTTGTTTTTGAAGGCATGTGTATGTGTAGAAACATACTTTAGGGTATGTATTTCTGAGTGTGAGTGTGTGAAAGGGGAAAAGAAAGAGAGAGACAGAGAGTGTTTTATCAATAAAGGCATGGGAAGTTGTTTTAAATAAAAACAACTTCCACAGAATTCTTAGGACACAATAAACAATATATCTGAAATTGAAAAAGTGGGAGATCACCAGCCTTGTGAGGATAGTGGCAGCAGCAGCAGCAGCTTATAAACTAGTTGCCATAAAAAAAGAAGTCTAATTTTTACAAATATTAAGAAATAGTATAATTGCTATGATACTTGGAATCCAAAATAAGCAGCTCTTCCTGATAATGATAGAGATTCAGATTTTGAAGGTTTTTGTTTCTCATATATTCTCTATTCTATATCGTTAGAATTAGAGTTATTGTTATTTACTCCTTTATTCTCATTCTTTTATTCTCATCTATTCTGCAGTCTACATCTCCATAATCATCGTTATTGATATTTCATTCTTTTATTCCCATATTTGCATAATCTTTTATTCTCATCTATTCTAGAGGCTATTGGTAGTCTATGGCATCTGTATTAACATTAGCCAATCAGGCACTTTAACTTCGTATATAAGACCCAGGAGATCTTTAGTGAGTGTTTATTGGAAATTGGTGGGATCTTACATATAATCAAATATACTACATATATTAAGGGCAAATATTGTGAGCGAGTGTATTTAAGGTAAATCTCAGTCGACTAAGAAGAAAAGGTCACCTTATAATAATCCTTTTCGGTGGCGTTTATGTGTAAAGCATAACCGAGACAAAACTAAAAAGAAGAATTAATCAAAGAGATGACAGAGACCTTTTCATTTCATTGTTGTAAAGAGAAAATGAAAACATGACATGAAAAGCAGTACTCATACCCACACTAGTATTTAAGCTGCAATTCAGAGCCTACGTTCAGGAGAAACAGAAACAGTCACTTTTAGACCTTCCTCATCACAACCTTTTTCGCAAACATTTTCAGGGCTTAATTCCTTGTCGTTATGTTAGCCTCTCCTGCAAACCATTTATTCAAGCTCTCCACCCGTTCACCCGAGTCTTATGTCAAACTAATTCCAAGATTGTATTTCATTAAATGGTTCGGCTGTAGGATTGAGGTATTTGTTAAACGTAGTGTCTTACAGCTCGTGAAAGACTAAAGCGGCAGAGACCCATTAGAGAAATCCAAAGAAAATACGCACGGGCAGCTGTGTCTAAAATCAGCTGTGATTCATATAATCCAGCGCCGTCTTTATTAGAAGGGAAAACCCCTTTGGTTCCGGTCGTCAATCACTATATCACACATCTTCGTTTCTTGATAAAAGAAATGAATAGGTACTTTACCTTTTTTTTGAGAAGGTATACAATTACTTTAAGAGAAAGAAAAATGTACACAATAATAAAATATATATCCCTTCACGAGAGTAAATAATGTCTTTTAGTCCAACTTGCAGTTTCTCTCTCTTTCTCTCTCACTCATTGTTATTTTTTAAATGAACATTTTTTATTCTTATGTTTGTTGTTGGAATTGAAATAGTGAAGTGATACGAGATATACAAATTGATTTCATTCTATTTAAGTATTACGATGTTCAGAAATAAATGGGTAACTTGATTAGCTAAATACATAATTGTCGAATTTCTTAGGCAATTTTGCACGTCGCTGGGAATTTCAACTGACTGATCGTGGAGCAGTGGGTGTTGTCTGTGATTGACTGTACTGTATTTCTTTGAATGATCGTAGTTTGCTCGACCGAATCCATTCTGTGAGAGTCTTCCACTAGTGTCTTGCCTATCATCAGCTGATTCAAATGTATCGTCAAGCGGAGTAAACTTCGCTTGCGCATATTTAAAGGTTGTGCGATTTGGTGCTCGACACGCACTGCAGTTTTCTTACTGTCCTTTGGATGACTGTGATTGGCTTCGGATCGAAGAACAAGTAAAGCTTGTTGTGCTTATGTTGTTTAACAAGCAGGCTGTAACCTGGAAGAAAAACGATGTTTGAATACGGTGCCTTTAATTTACATTTGACTTCATCTTCTTTGGTGAGGGCATCATAAAAACGGGAATGAACATGAAAAGAAAATTTTCGGATGAGGAATGCGTGGTATATAGATATTTATCCTCTTTTCTGTGAGGACACTTTGATTGCATTGTGGTGTGTAGCCCTGCATTGGTGGAAAAAATGAGGTAACTACATTTTTCAATTCTATCCCTCCTTCTCAGAGAAACGATTGAAGAAATACGTCTTACCTTCTTCTTTTGCCAAACTGACCAACAAACTCTCGCAAAGTAATTCCGCTTGTGATAATTGCTGCATTTTTTCCCGTTCATCAAGATAAGAAGTATAGATCTGCGAACCAGCCCGATAGTGGCAGGCTGTATTGTGAAACCTATTGTGATACTGAAACGTGTAGTGATGTCAGGGGTTGGTCAATATTTTTTCGATTTTCTGTTTCTTACATTTCGGTAGTTGCTGCTACCTTGGAGAGCCGTGGTGCGTGTTCGAAATACTCAGCCTGATGAGAGAGAGCATCACTACTTATGGCCTTGAGCACTCGAGTTTAAATGTTTCAATAATATTTTACCAGCGTATTTTGGAGAACAGTGTTTACATTCAACTTGGTAAATGTTCGTAAAAATATATCGGCAAAACATTTCGAAATTTAAAGAAAAGAGTATATAAAAATAATGGGAGTTAAGATTACAACACACACAATGAACTTGTGTGCTTCCGAAAGCACTGACTTGGAAAACGCCGTTTTAATAAAAAGTGAATATTATTTACTCAAAGATGATGTGAAAGTAAGGGGAATTTCTCGGCTAAAATAAAGGGAGGAAGATTGTTATTTGTATGTGGACTGTTGTCCTCATCTTTGTTGTTATTATCATAAAGTTTCGGACGTTGTGCCCTCTGACATTCGCCAAGTGCTTGTTAATCCTGAAGGTTACCCATATTGACAAGCATCTGATGAAGGCCAGAGCGCACAACGACCGAAACGTTCTAATAATAATCATGATGACAATAGTCCATATGTAAGTAATTTAAATAATGAAAGCTCCTCACCCAGGAAATTCGGACAGAGGAAGATTGTGTTCTATCAATCTTATACGTAGAGAGGATTATAAAATTATTTGAAATTCTGGTTTTGACCAAGGCTTGAAACGGCGTGGAAATATGTAGCAATTTCAACCTTGCACCCATACGCGCATATATATATATATATATATATATATATATATATATATATATATATATATATATATATGTGTGTGTGTGTGTGTGTGTGAGAGAGAGAGAGAGAGAGAGAGAGAGAGAGAAAACGTGCTTAGTATCAGAGATAGTGCGTTCATAGTTATAGACAGTGTAAATATAGGAATCAACACTCTGTGCCTGACAATCACGATGTAGACTATGCTGACCTTTTCTCAATATTTTTCTATCTATCTCTCTATCTGATGGTAAACTCTCTCTCTCTTTTTATATATATATATATATATATATATATATATATATATATATATATATATATATGGTATTCCCGGAATGTATTGACTCATTTTCAGCCGATAACTCACAAATTATTTTTATAGGTGTAACTGATTTAAAATAATGTCTGAAACGAAAGTAAGTTTAAAAAGACGCAAACTTATCCTAAAGTGCTGCTGAAATGTCAAGAAAATTAAGAAAAGAGTTTCAAGCAGATCCATCAACACGACTTACCATTGTTCGCACGAGATCTATGTAATCCTATTAATAGGAATATATAAGAATCTAGGAATTCTTCAAGGCTCAATCGAGGAAGGACTAATGGAAACTTGTCATTAGTCTCTATGGAAATCTGTTCAAGTAGGACCGTCCAATAAATTTATTTTTCAAAAGGCACGGGATATTAGAACTTTTTAGGGTAAATCAGGGTCGTTGAATCCGAAAATGTACTTGATTGTGTTGAATTAGCTCATCAATAAATTTCAATGATTGAATTTTCTCCAAACATGCTAGATTTGCTCTGTCTCCTCGTCGCTTTGTTTATGTTAGGGGAGATAACTCTACCAAAAAAGGGAATTCTTTACTTTGAGTACAGAAAATTACTTTTGGACTGAATACTTCCAAACAAGGAGAGTAGCAAGATGTCTGCCGTTTAAACGCATGCTCGTGGATTGATTTTAATCCTTTTTTATTCACCTGCAGGATGTAAGGTGAGACAAAAAATAAATATTGTTTTTATTTAAAATACAATTACTCTTTTTTACATTCCTTAAAGTTATATAATTCTCTCGATATTAAGGAAAAACTCTTAATACCATTGTTCTTGTTACAGATATGAATGACAGCATAGAGGCTAAAGAGCTCCAACCAATCTTCTGCTACCAGTCTTGCAGACAGGATTTGTGTATTCAGCCCAGCCGGTGACCTAGTGTCTCTATATTCCAAGTATACAAAACTTTAATCATGAATTCTAAGTGTAAACGTTGCCACAATGACCTTGGCGTTTTCTGCTACATATGTATTGAATATGCAGTAAAAAAGCATCGTTTCAATGTTCGAGATTTCACCAGAAGAGCATATCAAGCTTAATTTGGTGTGAAGATTGAGTATCAAAATTAGTCATGGGCTAATCACAAAGTTTGTAAGAATTGTAATGAAACCCTTCGCCTGTGAACCCAAGGTAAAGTCAAATCAATCAAGTCTGGGGTAACAATAGTGTGGCGAGAGCCCCAAAATAATCATGACTATTGCTATTTCTGTATGATGACCTTGTCAGGATGGAGCCGTTACAAGAAGTCGTGGCACTATCCTGATATTTAATTTGCAAAACGGCCAGTGCCACATTGCAGTAGTGTTCCCGTTTCAGTTTCTACTTCCTTGCTTGATCTTGATCAAGATGATGCCACTATGAATATTGCAGAAGCAATGAATGAAGCTTTCAACTGCAGCAACAACAGCAGTATTAGTTGTTATGGTTCAAGTTCCTTATACCACGGTGATGGTCTAAGGTTAGAACCAATGAAAGAATAACACGAACACAGGTATGGAATACAAAGATATATTACAACAGAAATATAATACAAAGAAGTAGAAGTATTAGTAATGACTATCAGATTTGGTTAGAGTGAACTATGTTGTCTCGACAAGTATCACTATTCCAATGTCCTTACAATATGCTCTCAATTATCTCTCCTCGTCTTACAATCTCTTCATACCTCTTGAGAGGCGCAGTATTTATAATGTCAGGAATAGTCCATTATTATTATGGGCAAGTTCCCATAACATTAGTATTTATCATTCGTATTTGTAAGATTTTCAAACTGCAAAAGTGAAGCTATTCATACAAGGAGAGCTGAATGACTTGGTTAGAAATCTAACTTTGTCAGAAGAGGCAGTTGACTCTGAAGCTAAAATAACATTTTGCCGTTAAAGAGACGAAGAACCTGTTCGTTATTTTAGTGAAGACGACGGCTTTGTGTTTTGCAACAATCTCCAAGGCCTTCTTTTAGCAATAGGACTGCCTAATTACAATCCAACTGAGTGGCGTTTATTCATTGACAACTCTAAACGAATTTTGAATTGTGTATTGATGGTAAGTTTGCTTGTATCTCAATTAACCATTCAATGATCTTGAAGGAGCGCTATAGGATTGTAAAGATTGTAAAGATTGTTCTACAAAAACTGTTATGATGAACATAAGTGGATGATATGCGTGGAATTTAAATTGGTTAGTTTTTTGTTAGGGTAGCAAGGTGGTTTTAACAAATACCCATGTTATCTTTGTTTATGATACATCAGAGCTAACGAGCCACTGGCAAAAGAAGGATTTGCCTATCTGTGAATAGCTTGTAGGGACGAAATTGTCATAAATGAACCGCTGGTTAACCATAATCGCATCCTCCTACCCACACTACATATCAAGGTGGGCCTAATGAAACAATTTGTGAAAGTATTCGAACAACATGGCACCTGCTTCTGTTGTATTTGCTTAGAATTTCCTGGTCTGAGTAATGAGAAACTGAAGGCAGGAATTGTTGATGGGACACAAATAAGAAAACTAATTAACGATGAAAATTTTGTCTCCCACATAACTAAGATTGAGTCTGCTCCGTGGACTTCTGTTTGTCGCAGTTTTGAAAGGATTCCTGAGCAAAAAGAAAGCACGAAATTATCAGGAACTAGTCGAAGTGATACTAAAAAACCTCCGAGCTCTTGGAACAAGAATGGGTATCAAAATCCACTACCTGTTTAGATGTATTTGGACAGATTTCCTGAAAACCTTGATGGTGTATGCGAAGAACAGAGAGAACCTTTCTACCAAGACATCAAAACTATGGAGGAGAGGTACCAAAGCCGATGGAAAGCTCACATGAAGTCCGATTACTCCTGAAGAGTTATACGTGATTGCACCAAGAAATGTCACAAAAGGACGTCATATAAGAGAAACTCGATGCAATAACCTAGACAGCTTGATATTATGTGAGGATACGACTGGGAAATGTTCTGGTGCGTCATGGTTCATTGTTACAATAGTAACATGCTATAAGGAAATATCGCATTTTAATTATTCATATACAGTCAGAAAACTTAAATAAAAATGATACATTTATTCAACATTGCTTACCACTTAATAGCCTAAATAGCATAATAAATGAGGTTTTGTTGAACTATTCATGCACCAGTAACACAGTCATCCAATTAATATCATTGTGTACAGATTCGCAGACACAACAAATGCATTTCAGCAGTATCTTAAAAACTAGAGCCAATTGGGAAAAAAAACAATATTCGCCTCGAATGCAGCAATCCCAACATACCCCAGAAAACAGTTTCACCTAATATACCAAAAATATTTTGTTGGCCAGTGTTATGAGATAAGCATTTCAAAATTAGGTGTCTATTGTAATTTGAATCGCGCTCATTCGAAAAGATTTTTAGTCAATGGAAATGATCCTGACCGTGAGAATCCATCTTATATAAAAATGGGTTTAAGCAAAGAGATAGCATTGAATACCCAGTATCAGCCTCGTTCGCCAGACTTTACATTACCGGATTCTTTTATTGGAATACATAAAAAAGAAGGTTTATCAAACAAAATCGGCCACAATCAATAAATTGAAAGTAACTGTTGAAAGAGATTACCAAATGAAGTGGTTGATGATGTTGGCAAATTCATTTTTTAAATTAGATTAATCTTTATTACATTAATAAATATTCAAAGTGTGTACATTTTGGGTGATATCCTGAATTTTTCATTGTACTGATTCTCTAACGGAAATTAATGTAAACAAATGTAAGTATTTAAGTGGCAAGTTATCGTTTATCAAAGCTTATTCATATCGTATTTATTGTGATATTTTCATTTTAATACCTTTAAAATATTTAATATGACAATGCTGAAATATTTAAAAATGATTCTTTTAAAAGTACAATGAGAAAACTTGATTCCAAACATGAAAGAGAATAAACAAGACATTTTGTTTTGAGATTTAAAAAAAATGGACAGTACAGATAATGCTCTAAAAGTATTACTACATATCCTGACATCATATCCTGACTACATACCCTGACATCATATTATGACATCATATCCTGACTACATATACTGACTACATATACTGACATCATATCCTGACATCATATGCTGATATCATATCCTGACATCATATCCTGACTACATATCCTGACATCATATCCTGACATCATATGCTGACATCATATCCTGACTACATATCCTGACATTATATTCTGACATCATATCCTGACTACATATCTTGACATCATATCCTGACATCATATCCTGACTACATATCCTGACATCATATTCTGACATCATATCCTGACTACATATCATGACATCATATGCTGACATCATATGCTGACATCATATGCTGACATCATATCCTGACTACATATCCTGACTACATATCCTGACATCATATCCTGACATCATATGCTGACATCATATCCTGACTACATATCCTGACATCATATTCTGACATCATATCCTGACTACATATCCTGACATCATATACTGACATCATATCCTGACTACATATGCTGACATCATATGCTGACATCATATGCTGACATCATATCCTGACTACATATCCTGACTACATATCCTGACATCATATGCTGACATCATATCCTGACTACATATCCTGACATCATATTCTGACATCATATCCTGACTACATATCCTGACTATATATCCTGACTACATATCCTGACATCATATCCTGACATCATATCCTAACTACATATCCTGACATCATATGCTGACATCATATGCTGGCATCATATGCTGACATCATATCCTGACATCATATCCTGACTACATATACTGCCTTCATATCCTGACATCATATGCTGACATCATATCCTGAGATCATATCCTGACTACATATACTGACTACATATCCTGACATCATATGCTGACATCATATCCTGACATCATATCCTGACATCATATCCTGACATCATATCTTGACTACATATCCTGACATCATATCCTGACTACATATCCTGACATCATATCCTAACTACATATCCTGACATCATATGCTGACATCATATGCTGACATCATATCCTGACTACATAGACTGACTACATATCCTGACATCATATCCTGACTACATATCCTGACATCAAAAACTTACCACGTTCTTTAGCACATAACTCAGTATCCAATATGGAAGAACTAATACAATATTGAAGGCCATTTACGGATGAATGAATCGGCTGTGATACCAAATTGAATATGGAGAGTATGAATTCAGGCACAAATATCACCTGGAAGATTTAGCGAGATTAGTACACTGCTACTGATGAACGGTTTGGAGAGAAGCACAAATCAAGTACAAAAGAGGGTCAGCTGTTTACAACAGTAATATTGTGACTAAATCAGTACTGAGAACGAATGACATAGCCAACAATTCAGTGAAGCGATACATAACAACAATACAATCTGAAAATATTTACAGGTTGAACAACAGTTATATATATCGGGACATGCAGTAAATAAAGTAAAGCTAGATACATAACAGCTGGCGACGTGATATAACAATCAGCAAAATATCTAATAATTGGGTGTGTAACCATTGTAAACAGCATCACAAGTAGCTAATGACACTCTATAAAGGTAACGAAGAAATTGAACTTGAGGAGAAGACGAATTTTATGAAGAGAAAATTGAAGGATTTAAAATAAAACTTAAAACTTATATGTAATTTTATAACAAGATCGAGATTGACATAAGCCTAAATAAGTATTAAGAGAGGATCAGAAGCAATCTCCATGTTTTGCGAGATCTGGACGCTGGTCATTGTAGTAGCACGTGTGTGAAATTCTGGCTTCTGTCTAGGCTCTAACAATGACCTCTGATATTGGTAATAGACAATTATCGCAGCCACAAGGCAGACCGGTTATTTTCAACTTCAGCAATCTTTACTTTGATTTTTTTTTTTTAACTTGATTTACTTTTACTGCCTTTCAGCTTGTTCAAGACGATTTCTATTTGCTTTCTTGTAGTTGTCAACAGTTTCCGGCAAGTACGAGTAATTAATTACACAACTCGTCATAAAAGTAATCATTTTCTTTCTTTCTTTCTTTCTTTCTTTCTTTCTTTCTTTCTTTCTTTCTTTTGCTTGTTACCAGGAAGAGACGCAGAGATGAATGATTTCCGACAAAGTTACACTACATTCAATTCTTGGGTTCCTGTCCGCAGGCAAATTCGATATTTACCCACCTTCTCACAAGAGGAGGATGTGAAACACGGCCAGTTTAATGTGAGATGGGTACACGTGTACATGTGGGCAATGACAAAAAAATAAACTGCCCAATTACATCAAGCAGCGCTCTTTAGATGTTAGAATGCTGGAACACTGACTCTTTTATAAAGGTCTGTTAGAGATCATTTCACTTGTCTAATGCGTTCGATTTTTATTGCTGTGTCCTAATCTTAGACTAAGCTATACTTAGTAAATAGCGTCAACACCCTCTCGCGTCGGAGCATCGGGATAATCATTCTCTCTTGTTATTGCCTTTCTTCCCTCGATGGCGTTAACGGAAATGGCTGTGAAAAGTTGTGAGTAGGATTCATAGAGAAGTGTGGGTAGTGAACGCGTCTGGGCGAGTCGGGCCCTTCTTATAGCACGTCGCAGATTTTCTTCATGTGAACGGTTGAACTCGAAAAGATATGACCATCACGAACTCTCTGCCAACCTGTGGACGCGGACTAAGGGCTTCCAGTTAACCAAGCCTGTCCTCGTCGTCCGCAGGAACATCGCCGCTGGACTTGCTGAAGGGTGATAGAAAGCGAAGTCAAAGAGAGTTTGACGAGGCTATTCGCGTAAATTTGATTTTGGTGGACAATGTACGCGCAGAGAAGCCCGAACACTTGGCAAGAAACACATCCCTTCGCGGCTCAATTGGGGATTGCGACAGTCGAGATTTAGCAAAACTGGTTGCATCGGTCTGTCATTGGTCTGTTAAGGTCCGCCTTGATTACGCCAGGCCGACAGGCGCTGTTCTCTTTCGCTGGTTTGGTTGTTAAGATCATGTAGATCTTTGCTTATTCCGCCGTTGGGTTCTTCGGGGATTGGCCGCGTTCACTCTGGTTCCTCCTCCTCGACCCTAATTGCGATGGGTGGCCCTACGGGGGTTGAAACTCCAGACGTCTTCGCACTTGGGATGACTGGGGAACGCAAGCCCTCTACCATGACAATGAACAACCATATATATATATATATATATATATATATATATATATAACATTGGAAGTCGGATCTTCTCCACTACAACGCACTATATATATACATTACGTGTTTTTTGTTGAGTAAATAGCACACTAGATACATCAGTATTTCGTATTAAACGAAGCTCATCTTAGTACAACTATTGTAGTGCTGGGGCGAGCAAACTCGTTTTGAACACAAGTTCGCTAAGTGTAGTCAGTTCAGTTCTGACCGAGCGAACCACAATTGTTGCACTGTACCAGACTCAGTTTAAGTTAAAATAACAACAATCACATTGCTGAACTAATTGAACAAAACTGTTGATCGTTGTGTTATGGATGACACCCTAAATATTTACTTAGTTTCATTTGACACCGGACAGCACCGTAAGTATAGAGCATCCAATGAGAATCGGTCTCATTATAATAGTAATAGTCTGTATGGAACAGGACCACAACTGTGAAGAACCCAATGAAGACTGAAATTACTATAATAGTTATGGTCCATGAGATTAACCTACTAGCTCCACGGCGAGACGATCATTCTATTGGTCCAGTAAATGCATGGCTAGGTTAAAATGTGAAAATTACAAAATATGAATAGACTGAGATAGATAGATAGATAGATAGATAGATAGATAGATAGATAGATAGATATGAAGAGCTTAAATAGAAGATGAAAACAATTAAAGAAATCAGATAATATGTATATGTATGGTCAAGAGTCTGTTCATCTATAGATAGTGCGCTGAAAGATTTTGGGGGCCGACCAAGGAGTAATTCTAAAAAAAGATCTGATGGTTGATCCTTTAGTCAGATTTTGGGAAGTGAACCTTTCACTACCTCCCCTTAGGTAGAAAAGAGCTGACTTAGAATCATTTATTAACATAAATGTATAAAATGGGATAGATATTAGTAGAGAAATAATGAAGAAACTGTGATAAATATGAACGAACTGAGACAAATCGATATTTCCTTGCTTTGTCTTGCAAAAAGACTCAGAAGGAGGAGAAAAAAAATAATTGATCTCAGTATATTAGTCTTCGAGACGAGCTTGTTAAACATTACGATACAGCAGGTGTCCGGGGTAGATATTTAATTGGCTCAATGTAGTCTGACACAAGATTATAACAATGAGGAACGGATTCACTCGCAATAGTTTAAAAATAATAACTTGTAAACGAACATGCTATTGCAGGCTAATGTAGACAAATGGAGTTAATACTCCTGTCTTTTCTATATCTTTCGTGTCCGCAAGCTCTCCACTGCTCATGCGTACAGTTTGGTACCATAAGAAGAGGTAACGTCTGTGTACCAATTTATGCTTGAAGTAACGTAAATCTTTCTTTCGCAGCTTTGAATTTATCTTTAGTCAGTTATCTAACTTTGTAAAGGTGAGCGCACTGTTACCTCCATCGATGGCATGCCTAACTTTTGATGGAGATGCCACGGTAATGAATGGCACGTATGGGAGATTCGATACTCAGCTGCTGATGCACAACATAGGACACTTACGAAATAAAACTAAACATTGGTCAACCTGCTGAGCTAAATCACACGTGTAGGAAATTCGATTCTTCATGATTCTGTAGTACTGCGTATTTTTGGAAGAATTAACCCAAGAAAAAATAAAATAATTTTGTGTCTATTATTGAATAAACCCCTTCCAATGTTTTCTTGTCTTTAGTCTTTACATGCCATTAACCCTGATGGCTGAGTGTCATTATTCTCTTTCCGCTACTTTTTCATTCATATTATTACCCGATTCATTGAATAACACTTTGTTACATTCTTCCGAAAATCAGGACTTCTTCTGATTCACTCTACACTAATTTCCATCACTGGCTGGATGCGAACGCTCCGAACAACCAAAACAACTAAAATTCCGTCAACTGCGCAAGGCTCCGCACATACCTTCCGTTTTTACTCACACATTCAAGATAAAAATGCACCCACTCCCACCTAAAAAAAAAAAAAAATCGAAGTCGATTTGAGCCAAAGAAAGGATATAGAAGCCTATCAAAGGAACATTTTCGGCAGTTGTACGGCAACTCGATCCAAGTTCACAGAGTTCGTCAAAAAGCGGCCTCCCATCTCCAAGAGACAGCACGCCAAAGACGTCGCTCCAGTAACTCACAACTCATCCTTCCTTTCCTTCTGTACGCCTCTGCAGACGCCTTTTACAACTCCACTTACCTCCTTTTTTCAACAAGAGACATTTACACCGTGTTGTAGCATACCTACGGACGATAATGGATATGTCCCCATTCACATTCATACTGTATTAAACACTGTATGTTGGTCTGCAGTTGGAGATTCGTCTCTAGCTGTGCTGGTCAAACTCTCTGCCTCCGAGCAGAGAGGATCCCTAGACGAGGCAATGTCGAAGGGCAGAGTCTCTTCTCGTCTCGTGAAACAGCTACCCAAACCCGTTTTATACGGGGTCCACGGGGAATTTTTGGCCAAGCCTACGGGCTCGCATTGCCTCACATTAAATTTGACCTTGTGCCACATCTGACCGCGTGGAGCGGTTGGTAGATATCCTGCAGTTAAAGATTCATTGTGGAATTCATTTGACTCACTTCTAGCAGTTGACTTCTACGCGCCGTTGGCAAATCTTATATGTGTTGTTCCTGTCCTAAGTATTATCGTTCATTACCAAGCTTCGTGTGATTGTTCTATTCAGTAACCTTTCCTAGGTTACAACACACCGATTTACTATTTTTTGTATTTTACGTTAATACAATTGTTTATTTCTTTAAAACTTCGCTTTTCCACTTGCTTGCGACCATCATTAGCGTATGTATTTACATTATACTTATAATAATACAATTAATCTATAAATAACGCACTTCATTCATACCTGACCCATGACTATTATTATTCTAGATTTTCTCTACGCAAAGATTAAATACCAAAACTAGTTAAAAAATGGTTACATTATGAAAAATGTTGACTTGTCATTAGATATTTTATTACCTATTTCTGATGTTTTTAATAATAGTAGAATTCGCGGTCAGCATGAAAAAAAATGGCGAAACCGTTGTCTACATTTTGGCCTACAAGGTTAAAACACATTTGACGCTAATATACAAATGTGAATATTGTTTAATTTTTTTTCTCGAATAGAATTTGCCTTATCACTATAAACTTAACCATTACTAAGAATTATATTTTTGACAGATTTATTTGATAAATATCACGATTTATATAAGCAATAGCATTTATATAAAATCAAGTTTTGGCAAAGAATGATACTTCGTAAGCTCGTCTAGCCAACCATTTCACTTGTGTAGTTAGCTTTTTCCTTACTTGGCCTCCTATAATTATAGTCTTGTGCCAGGCTAAGCTAAGCTTAGTAAGTATGGGATTCTTACTGTTGGCTAAAGATGGGTCATCTGGATTGGCAAATCATTATATAATAATCGAGTGCGCCTACCATGGAGCTATGTTTAACATTGTAGTCTTTTTCACTAGGGTGCAAGAGTTCAAAATTCTCGGGTGTCACAGACTTATAGAAGCATAGTTAATACCTATAAAGAGCATATCGTCATGGAGCAGTTGTTAGTAAACCAATCTCGTTGATCATCACTGATATAAATGTGTGATTCTCACTGGGTGCCTCACCACTGAGCCAGGTTATGTTCAGAAAATGTTGTTTTTCTGAAAGTAATTAAATCGTACATAACTTTCGTATTTGTAAAAGAAACTATTTTCAGTTGATTGCTTTTTGTATTTTTTAATTCAAAATATTTTTGTGTCAGCGTTTGATACAAATGACACAAAGGCGGGAATGTGCTTGACACAGCCTTTGAAAGTGGGTTTGCTGACTCAAACTATCTTTTGTATTTACGAGTAAAAGGAGTGCGTCAAAGTTAGAAAGAGACTGAGGAGGAGGTAAAAACAAACACACGAGAGAGACTAAGAGACGTGGAAGAAAAGAGACAGAACCGGAGAGAGAGGGAGTGAGAGAGAGAGAAAGAGGGAGTGAGAGAAAGAGGGAGTGAGAGAAAGAGGGAGAGAGAGATAGGGGTGAAGAAATAAAGAAAAATTACGTGATTGGTTTTTTTTTTGAGTTACCATCTTTTGATTCCGTTTGATTCAATCGGAACATTAAAAACATCCTGCATCCAATTTAATTTCTGTGATTAAATTGTATTTTATTGTAAATAAATTTTTTTTTACAATATTAATGTAAACTCCTCGTTATTGTTATCCTTGTTTATTGACCTGTCAAATCTACTTTTTATTTTTAATTTTAAATGTTTACGAGCCTCCTTTGATTAATCAAGGCGCACAGGCCACATAGCCACTTCGGGGGTCAGTAACAATATCATCAAACAGCACCAGGAAATTGTCTATATACTATATATATATATATATGATTTGTTGACCTCACCGCTGTATATGATCGCATCAATAAAGACTTCCACTTTTCATCCATTAGAAAGCATTTCTGAACGTTTGACTCCACTGCATGTGTGGATTTGATAGAACTCTATCGGTCCACAAATTCGTATATGGTTGGCGAGGACTACAATGTTGAAACATTTCAGACCTCAGGAGTACGAAAGGAGGAAATGGGAACCCCAATCTAATTTCTTTCTAGATTATGCATTGCGCATATACAAGCACAGATGTGAGGAGATGGGCGCTGATCATTTAGGTAATCCATTACTACCTCCGAAACGAATCTTCGAATAGGAAACAACGTTCCTGCTTTGCCTCCTGAGACCAAAGTACAGTTAACAAACAACACTATAAAATATTTACAAATAACTGCATTTGAATCCACAATTATTTGTTACTCAATAGCCTCTAGAATAATTTGAAAAATAACCGTTACCACCAACCCAATAACCATTAAAACAATGCAATAGACTTACTACTTATAATGAACCATTGATCAGCATACATAAATATGATATTGAGCACCTTAATCCGTAAATATAGCATACCATTAAACCATATTTTTTATCATATATATATACCAATATTTATATATGTTTTGTAAACATTAAATCTTATTAAGAAGAAATACATATGTGAATCTGTTTATGTGTAGGTAGAATGTGTCCCTGAACACTCATATGTATAAAGTTGTTTGCTTCAATGACCAGTAAATCATGAGATAAACAAAATATAGTACTTATGTCAAAAAAGATATTTTTGACTTTAAAAAGCCGAGTTAAACGCTAGAAAATTAACTTCTGGAAGTGTCATTAAAAGTGTGTAGATTAAAATAACTTAAAAATCCTCGTACAGGAATATGGGTTAAATATTAATTAAAAAAATATACGTTGGAGATATTTTTCTGGTAAAAGCCATTTTGTATCTTTCAAAACTCAAATTCTACTTCAAAGTTTATTTTCTTTTTACTGCCATGTCTTTTTAGCTTAGCAGCAGACATTCTAAAATAGTTAACGATATCGCAACTAATTTTGCCAGTTTCTTTGCAGAAAAAAAGAACATCTTTAAGAATATACCACCATATCAGACAGCTCATAAAATGAACAAGCCAATTAAATTGTCCCTATGACGGACTTATTCTGTTAGTAAAACAAGTATTAATTCGTGACCACTGACAATCCCTTTATTTATGATTTTCAATGTATTTTTATCATAAAATCATTAGCAATCTATTTATATTATGCATAAATAAAATTAATGCTTCACTAATGATTGTCTTAATTCTTGGCCACTGAAATTTCGTCTCGTTTGGTATGATAATTTTGTCAAGCATTTTTGTCTATTTTAATAGTAAAAGAATTTAGAATAGAATTTGAATTGCTACAGTAAAATCATTACGAACTGGAAATTAGAATACTGTTATTTCCAGCACATTCCTGTCGTAAAAGTTCTCTGTAATACGTTATTCTCGTAATAATGCTTATCTTAATTCTTGACCACTGACAATCCATTTATTCATGATTTTCATTTCATAACACACAGATTGATTGCTGAAACATGCTAAAACAATTTTCAATCAAATTTACAAAATTTGGTTGCGAACATCAATATTCCTCTTCGACCGGAAGCATTAAGGTTTGTATATAAAATCACAAAAACTTAATGGTAAATTGATAGACAAATGGTAAAGTCAGTGGAATAACGAATAGAAAATGCATTTTTCTCTGACAGCCAAAATCTATATTTTTACTCTTATTAGAGTGAATACAAGTTTTGACGGATTTGTTTAATAAATCTCACCGGTGATATCATGAGTTACATAAACAGTCCAGAGGATGTGAGAAATAGAAACGCCATTAAGAAAAGCAAAAAATAAAAAAAATAAAAAAGCCAAAACATAGAGGAAACAGGAAATTATTTATGTTTGTAATTTTAACGATATACAAAGCCAGAAATTACATTCCCTGTGAACGTAAATCTATATTTTTATGGGTTTTTGAATTTGTGATATGTAAGCATGTATATAATTCCCAGTCATATAAATGCACTGATTGAATTGTATTAGGTAAAATTTTTATTCGGTTTATAATGATAAATATATATATATACATTTTTAAAAAATTTCTGGAATTAAATTTAATGAAGAACAGATGTACAATTTTGTTCCATTATATTCTGCCATCTTTCAGGCAGCTTCTTAGTACCCCACCACTCAAAAGTTCTTATCTTTCTCAGAAAAATGTTCTCGGTAAATTTTGCTGTATTTCAAGGAATTTAATTTTTTTCATTAATTGAATTCAGTAAAGGCCAGAAAAAATAGTAACAAGATCTCGTGAATACAGTGGGGGAATGAAAACCTTCCAGCCAAGCTGTAACCATTTTATTTAATTACAGAAGAAAGATGCGAGTTAGTGTTATCCAGATAGAATATTACGCTCTTTCTTTTAACTAATTCTGAAAATACAGTTTTCACTCTGGTTTTGCCTCTCAGATGGTCTAATTGGGAGCAGTATTTATTGGAATCGTTTGCTTTGCTGAAAGAGCTGATAGCAAGAAACTGCCTTCCAATTCCTTTATATACACAGAGGCTCATCTTTGGATGAAGACCGGCTTTTAGTACGCAGTTAATTGTGGTTGTTGGTTCTACGATCGCTTACATGGCACCTTTTCATCACCCGTCATTTTTTTTCCAAAACAAAGCATTTAAATTAGGTCGAGTGAATTTTGCATCGCTTATGTGGACGCCACAAACCAAAGCGATTCCCATAACAAAGTTAGTATAAATGATATTCTGTAGTCGCGTTGCGTATTTAGAGTAGATTGACAATCTCTTGTGTCATATAATGATGATGATTCTCAAATAATGTCATGATTTGATCGATATTAATCTGAACTGACCTTTCGACTGTGGAACATTGTTTATTGATAAATCTCAAGTATTAAACAAAACTTTGACACGTTTGATCCTTTTCTGTACCTTCTTCATGAACTACACAAATATTTTCTTTGCGTTTCAGTTTTTAAGCTTCTATAATAATAAAGCGAAGTGTACGTCCGTCCGTTTTTCGATCTCGTCAAATCATAAACGACCTGAAGTAACAGGTAGTAACTACTGCAGTTACACGCGATTAAAAATTAAATAAATAACGCATTTAAAGTTAAATTTAAATATCGAACAGAGTGAAGGGTTTAAAAAAACAATTCTTTATTAAAGGTTTAACTTTAATTTCACTTTTCGTCGCAATTGCAATTGATATTGTCTAATTAAATCGTAATTAAAACTTAAGCGGGCACGTTACGTTGCTCATATGTTTTTTTATAGCACACGTACTATGACGTATTCGAAATATTATATAGTTCAGGTTCCTCAATGTCTTTTAAGAGTGACTTTGTGTGAATATAAAGAATGATGATTTTGCGTATACGAAGAAAGATTATACCGAATTAAGGTGTTGAATAAAGATAAAATAATTTTATAATTTCTAAATTCTTATAATTTTTACTTACATAGGACGCTGATGGTAAAAGGTTGACGGTCTAAAAGCCCCCCCCCCACAGGAGCTACCTAAAGGGCAGTTTCTAGGCTAGTCTTAAAATAAAATTAAATGCCGAAAATTTTGCCTATTTTCTTTCGTTTTTAATACTATAAAGAATAATACGTCAGTTTTAACATATTCAAAAGTATTTATATGACTCTGCTGTAACAATACTATCTTTAAATACTCCTAATGCTTTCATGACAAAAACAGAAATAAGTTTTAGGGTCATGCAGTGTTATGGTATCCACCCCTTTTTCATACAAGTGGACTCGCCCAGTGTGTACTTGTACTGCTGCCGGTGAATACCCGGGAGTTAGAAGAGAGATACACTGATACAGTGAGAGTGTGAGGTAACCGCTTTGTAGGAGTCAACAGTTGCGAGCACGTAGACTCAGAAGAAAGTCCTACTTCGATACTAAATTTACCAGACTGTATATATATTATTATTGCTACTAACCGCATTTCTGCATCTACTAACCGTATTACCAATTGTATTATTACGTCAATACATTTATTTGCTATATTTCATTCCTGCGTTTGTCATTCATTTGAGACCGGATTTCATCTCGGAATCCACAACATGCAGTATCTACAGACGACGCTTGTTACAGCGCGAAGATGAGCAAGCTAATCTCATTACACCGTTGCAAGTGGGGAGAGTGTAATAAAATAAAAAGGCCCTATCATTTGTAAATACTATTGTTTATCTTCAATACAAGGTCCACTCAAGGTAGAAGGTTACTGAATGAGGTTGTTTTAAGGGCTTCAGAATAGGAAGTAAGAAGGATATATTATGAGGATATGTAGGATAGATAACGGTTGACGTTTGAAAATCGTAGTGATCAAGGAAGCATCGTCTTGTGAGTCTTCGACAAAGTAACAATTCTTTGGAAGAAGCTGTCCGAATTAAACTTCCTTCTTACCAATGGAATACAAAAGGAATGAAGATGATTCAACCATGTGTACGTGGCATAGCTTTGGAGTTATAGACTGGTAGCGCTAAGGAATGTAGATCGTCTGAAGATCTGCCATGAAAATAGTGATAGAGTTTCAAGGTGCTAGCAACGTTTCGTCTGTGGGAAAGGGATTATAGGGTTGAAAATAATTAATCGCCCAGAAGGCCGCTTTTAGATACTATCAAAGGAGGAGGAAAGTTAGCATTGGGCAGTCCCAACCCAGGTATGGCAGTAATATTCCATTTTTGGTTTGATCTGTATCTTGTAAAGATAGGGCATGGCAGATTTAGTTAGGTGCTTTCTAGAACAATGCAAAGAACTGACCATTTAACCAGACTCTTTATTGACGGGTTGTATATAGATCCATTTGAAGTCCTGAGCGAGATCGTGTTCTAATAGATGTTCAAGATAAAGACTCTCATTGAAAGTACAGCTTTTTATCATGACAGGAGATAATTCAGGATCTGCTCGGTGATGATGAAACGTTACTCGCTTGGTTTTTGAAGCATTGAATGGTATAAGCCAGTCCCCCACCAACCACTGAGCTGTTTGAGGCAAAGCATAACATGTTAGTTAACAAACTAGTCCAGATACGCTGCAAACATGGCGCTGTGTCTGTCTAATCTAAGTTCTGTAAATATCTATAGTGAGTCCCGGTGATAAAACGTTACTGAGCAAGCTCATCTCGATAGACTATTGCTAGTGTATTTAATCATTATCGAGCGCTTTCCTTTTCATGTGCTTGTGTCGAGTAAACTTAGTAAATGTCTACACACAAGAGCAGACTATACTTATCAGACGTTGTAAGTGAATTCAGTCTTCCCAGTGGACAAAATTTAACAGTATTGTAAATGATATTTCGACATGAATTTAGTCTCTCTCTCTTTCTCTCTCTCTCTCTATATATATATATAATGCTCTACATAATATGAATATTTCAATGATCCTTTTGAAAGTTATCGAATGCTGAGATTCAGCTTCTTATCTATCTTGCGTTTTAATTAATCGATAATCAGCAACCAATGGTCGTCCACTTCTGGACTTTATTTCAAAGAAACAAATTTTTTTAAAACACATAAACTAATTCTGGGCAATACGGTCAGATTCCATTTCCTTTTACTTCCCGAATTTTTCTAGAAGCTTATATGGATATGAGGCCCAGTTTAAAATAGTTTATATCCATATATCTATATCTATATTAAAATAATAAATAGTCTTTAGGCGTATACTGTGAATAAGCCTTGGAGTAAAGACATGTAAAAATGAAAATACTTTCCATACACCTTAATATAATAATAATAATAATAATAATAATAATAATAATATAGTGGGGTCATAGATTGTGTTTTCAGATGTATATATGTAATAAGCTTTGGAGTAAATGATTGTAAAAAACATACAAACAAAAAACAAAATACTTTTGATTTCCATATATGTTCTATAATTTTGAGAAAATAATAAATAAAATCGCGCTGAAAGTGTTCATATTTAATAATTTGTGATCGAATGAATTATTGGATGGAAAACTATCAAAACTATCAGACGAATTGCAAGAAATGCTAAATGACCTGAATAGGAAAGGTTTCAAGGTAGGTTTAAAAACGCACAGAAATATAACAAAAGTAATATTCATATATATATATATATATATATATATATATATATAGTTTTAAGGTGTGCTATATTTATGGGTTAAAGTGCTTAATATCAAGGATAGAGCGCATGTAAATATAATAGTGGACATTGAAGTAAACACCCAGAGGCGACAGACTTTTTCATGCTTAAACGCAATCGTTAGTCTATGGATGTCACCGCTGGGTTTTGACTTTACTGTCCACACACACACACACACACACACACACACACACACACATATATATATATATATTTGTTTTCATTAGTACTTGCCACGTGGAATAGTTGAAACATTTCTTTGCTTCAGTTTACTAAATGAAGAAGTTTCTCTATGGTCAAGTGCTTGTATAGAGGGAGAAAAGAGAGAGTGGTGGGAGAGTGAGAGTGAGATACACAAATCAATGCGAAGGGGTTGCTTATGCAGATAGTAAGACAATAATCGTCGTTACTCCCTCGGCTTGTGGAAACAGCTTGATCGGGATTGGAATTTCACGCCTTCTTGCCAATGGCAATGGACACACCGCAGTTTGGAAATAATACCCTCATGCACGCAAAATGCATCCGGAGCAAGTAACTCGAGTAAATGAAAAACAAGATACCTGCCCAGTTCCAGTTAGTCCAGGTCATCTCACTCGACTTGTGAATCCTGGCAATATCGTGAGAAATTCTTCTGACATGCAGAACAAAAAAAACAAAACAAAAAAAAACAAAACAAACAAAAAAAACAAAACTCTTTGCCCTTCTCTCTCTCACTTTTTCTATTGTATGTATGTATGTATAGCCAGTGCCAAGTCAAGAAAATTCAAAATGTGTGTTCGAAAAAAGATTAGGATGAATGGGTTGAAAGTTACCAAATGTTTTGATGTATCTTAACTGACACAGCTGGAAGCTTGGAGAGCCTTAGCTGACAGGTTGAACAATGTTACTTTTGATGTTACATGGGAAGTTTTTTAAATCCAAATTTATCAAGTTGGAGCTGAACTATTGAGTTTCGTCAACACTCTCTTCATTATCTCTATCTATAAAAGGCAGGATGTGTGTGTGTGTGTGTGTGTGTGTGTGTGTGTGTGTGTGTGTTAACGAATGCACGGCCGCAATTTTCGACAGATTTGCACCAAAATTTACATGCACATGCTCCAAGTTAGCGGGAAGACCAAGACCGACTTTGCTTTTCCCAACTCCAATCGATAGTGGAAATAATCGATTTTTTCATGCTTCTACAGCAGTTTTCATGTAGTTTGCGGACATTTTCTACTGGCCAGAGTGAGAGCCAACAGCTGACTGACACGAATGTTAACTAGCATGCAAAAAAAAAATCGATAACTGCATTCACAAGTGGGAAAAATTTAAATCTGCATGCCACTTTACTCCAATTGGCTCATTCGCTTGCTTAAACTCAACGTTGATTCTGATTCCGCAGAACTGGTTTAGGTGTGAAAAAGTATTTGTTGTTAACATTCTTTTTTCATTCAGTTTTTCCAGTTACGAGTCCTTTTTTTAAAGTTGATCGTTTTGTGTTGATTTTGTTTAGTTCTTTTTTCGTAACAGATTTAATGTTTAGTATAGAGCTTAGCAAAAATTCGCAGTGTGAGATAGGCAAGAAGTAAGACATGTAGCAACATCAGCACGGCAAAGGGCACTCATTTAAAGGCAAGGAAGGGCAAAAATATTTTAAGTCAAGTGATAGCGATTGCTGTATGAGTTGTACGATTTTTGAATCAAGTACGGGTAACGCCTAGCCATGCTGCTAGTTCTCTGTTAAGCAGTTCATCAGAAAACCTTACATCTATGGAACGAGCTCTTACAGAATACAAAGTAATCTTTCAGTGTGAACTTAGGAAGAGATAAACAGTTAATGTGTATCATCTCGAAAGTAGTTCAAAGTGCTTCTGAAAGACACGACTCAAGGACTTTTGATAGTCTTTTGCTTCAAATGTTTGGTCCTAACACATGTCATGTATTAAGGACAACGGAGGCATAGGAAGATGAGCTGAACGTTTTACATTATAATTACTGTGTGTGCTGGTTGCTTTGTGTGTTCTCTAACATTCCTATTCATGTACCAAGTTACGAGAAGTATTATCATTATATCATTAATATTTGAACGAGTATCTTTGTTGTTATTTTGATCATTCCATTTCAGCAAGTGTGTTATTCAGGTTTCAGAGAATTGTCTAAATTTCAGAGATGTCAGTATTACATTTATCAGTATGACTAGTTTCTTAATCTTTGATATATATATATATATATATATATATATATATATATATATATATATATATATATATATATATATGTGTGTGTGTATAGACAAAGAAACTATTATATATATATTTTGGGGGTGAAACGATATATAATTTTTTTTATATATCAAGAACAATTTTAGGGGAAAAAAGTATCACAAAGTGGAAGACATTTTCATGTGAAGCATTTCGTCCTTTAAGACTTCATCGGACTAAATTGATATTTATATTGGTGCGACTACGCATGCGCACGAAGGAAAGCGGAAGTGCTATGAATTTTAAATTTAATTAAAAAATGTTTTGGGTCTATAATCTAACCAATTTCATTTAAATTCTTTTTGTTCTTTTGTTTATATTTCCATCACTTTAATTATTAAATATATCACATTGTGAAAATAAAAGATCTGCTAAGAATGATGATTTGTTGTCAGAAATTTACCGTGGATGATTAACAATTAAAGCTTTTTCTAAACATTTTTGTCTTAGTATATTGTTTTAATTAGAGTAGCATTTTTAAAATAAAAATTGTGGCCAATCTTATTGAGGTTAGAAACTAATGGATTTAATATATTGTTTTGTGTTCATATAATCTTTTATTCAAAATCATTGAAATTTCTCCCGTGTATTTATTGTGGCGATTATTACTGTTATAGAATAGATTCTTCCAAAAGGTTTTAGTTTATTATTTTGTTTTGTATTAATTAAGTTTTATTGTTTTGGATATAGTTTTATGTTGAGTTTAAATAAATGCTTTGCAATTTTAGTTGTGATAGAGTTAGTAGATAGAACTATATATTTAGATTCTTTGGCTTTGTCAGGAAGGACCGCTTTCCTATCTTGAAATATTTAATGAGACTTTTGTTTCGTATTGAATATAAAATAATTAGGGTATTGGTGGGGAGCCTAAAGGTATTTTCAATGTATTTCTTTTCATGTAAAAAATGAGGGCTACAAATGTTGAGTGCTTTTTAATAGAATCCAATGATTATTTTATTTTGTTGTTATAATGAGAATAGAAATTTATGAGATCATTTTTATTAGGTGATTTGCAATGGACACTAAGTTTTAGGCTACTAAACTCGGTATAACATGATATCTAGGAACGGTAAAGTATTGTTTGTTTCTATTTCTTTTTTTAAGCATTACGCCCCAAGCAAGGCGTGAAGCCACTAGGATGCAGGGGGTTGCAGAAAATTTGGAGCGAGAGCAGATAGGAGTGATAGAAGAAAGGGTGAGGAGAAGGATAGTGGGTAGATCAAGGTAACTGGAGATGTCGATTGATATTACATTTGAATAGTTGGAGATTATAGCTCTCAGGGAAACGGTAATTGGGACGGGTGTTCCACAGGCGAGAGGTGCGAGGTATGAAGCTATTGGAGTAAGAAAAAACGGCTACATTTAGTAGTTTCTACAGTGAAAGGGTGAGAGCAGGATGTCAGCCTCGTAGGACGCCTGAATTCGCGAAGTCTGGGAACCAGTGAAAGCAGCTCATCGGAGCAATTACCATGAAAGTACTTGTAAAAAAGACAGAGAGAGGCGACGGCGCGTCTGTCAGAGAGTGACTGTAGACGAGATGCCAGATCAGGGCCAGTTATATTACATATCCGTCTCTGGATCTTGTCAAGAACTCCGAGGTAAACAGAAGGTGCACCAGACCATATATGGCAGCAATACTCCATGCAAGGGCGAATGGTTGATTTGTATATTTGAAGTATCGATTCCGGGGAGAAAAATTTTCTGGCACGGCACAGAGAGCCAACTTTCCTCGCGGTGGAAGAAGCAATTGACTCAATGTATTCAATGTATTTTCATAAGTAAATTCTATCGTATGTTCTGTCGTGTCTACAAGGTCAGGTAAATTAGTTCTACGGTGATATGTTAATAGGGCGTCATCAATATATCAGAAGTATGTTGATTTTTTAGGTAAAATATTTTGGAAACGACCAAATTCAAGGAATTCTAAGAAAATACATGCCAGCACCAAACAAAGCGAAACTGTACAAAATTTGCCTGAGCAAACGTTTGCAACAGTGATTAGCTAGCCACTCAAGCAGACAGGGGTACGAAGAAATGAATAGCTATTATTATTATTTTGAAGCAATTTTCTGTCTTTTGTTTTTACCCAATGTCTTCTGAGCGCTTTCGGCGTCAAAGGTTTTTACAAGTTGATAGGGCTGAGTCTGTAAATATCAATTGTGTGTTTTGGCAGTTTCCGAGTGTCGCATTTGTAAATGTGTTTGTATAATTGAAAGGCATGTTCTGGTCACCAAAGGCAAAGTTACACTTGAGGAAGTGTGAATATCACATTGACTAAAATATTCTGGTAAAAAGAACAGATCAGAGTAATGACAAAGTTTAATTGTAGAATTTCAAACAATGTTTAGGAAACATTTCACACACGCAAATACACACACACATGTGTACTCCCAATTGCACATGCTCATCACACATGCACACATGTACGCACACAGAATCCTACACATTCACATATACACAAACGATCAACCATACAACGTTTAGATTAGCGATTTGAACTGTCTGTTTCTTTTTGGAAATATGAATTTTATATAAAAAAATTAAATGAGAAATCAATAAATTTTTTTTCGATTCATTTCGTGTCTGATTATTTTTTCGTGTGCTCTCGGATGCAAAATTAAATAAATGAATTAATGAGCACATATGCAAATGTAAAGATGGGTTCGGCAAGGAAAGAAGAAACGAATGCGAAATTTCATTCGATTCCGATCGATGTAATCTCAAGAAATATTGCTGGGGCGTGAATACGTATTTAATGTACTTATGCAACGCAACTGCACCTGGGTTCCTTTCTGTTTTTTTTAAAAGAGAGGAGGAAGTAGAGTTGTAAAGAAGTGAAGTTAATTCCGGTTGACTACTGATATATCAGGATGCGGTCGACAATAGCAGACACAATGGTAGCAGTTGTGGTAATCTTAAGAGACGACTACTTGGTTTAACAGTAACACTGTCATCTTTTTCTTCTTCTTCTTTCTTCTTATTATTCATTTTTTTACTCGTATTTCTTTTATCTTATTTCTGTTGCTTTTTATTGCAAATCTCAGATCGTCATTCGAGGATCGTTAGTAAACTGTTTGGAACGGAAAAAAGCCTGCAGCGAAATTGGAACACACGTCCATCATCCTCGGCAGACATGGAAAAAATCTTGTCTCTCCTGAGGATAACTTTTTGGAGTAAAAAAAAAAAAATTCTAATAAAAATCGATAAGCTTCTATTTTTTAATATTTTATGTGAATCGGCAAATAGCCAAACCTCAAGGTTGCCGAATGAAAGAAGCCCCACATGTACTGATCTTTTCAGATTGTTGATGCATTCAGGAGAATAATGAGGATTATATTTCGTGTGTAAATACGTACTCAGAGATATACACAGGCGATATCTGTTCACTTATCTGACAAAATCAGAAACGCCGAAATGTTTGTTTTATTAAAGCTTCTTGCTGAAAAAAAACAAAAAAAAAAAAACATCTAAACAATAATAATGTCAGCGTTAAACTCCATTTTCCTTACCATTATCATTCCCAGTAGCCCTTTATAAACTGCATTTAACTTTTTGGAATTTGAATCAAATTTCACAAATATTAGACAAAGAACTCCAACGAAACTAAACAGACAAAAAAAAAACCCCCAAAAAAACCAAACAAACAAAAAACAAAAAACAACAAACCAAAACAAAAAAAACAAAAAAACAAAACAAAAAAGAAAACGGAAATACTGATTATTTTTTTATATCTTCAATTTTTGAAAAAAATTAACACACACAGACGCACACATACACACACATACACACATACACACACATCTCTCTCTTTATATATATATATATATATATATATATATATATATATATATATATATATATATATACTAAATTTGCCATTGAAAGTAAAATTCCTGCCAGAATACAATGAAACGCAGTCTTTTTTTAAAAATCAAGTTAGTTAAAATACCATCTTATTATTATTTAACAGCAAATACAGAATAAATTTATTGAACAACTCCATAGCAAGACTTTTCTGTTATGTTTTCCATCTCAAATTAACTCATTTGTTTTCAGGGCAAAAACATGACCAGAAAAGGGCTTGTGACTTTAGTTTTGATTTTAAGTGTCTTTTATTCTAAAATATTTGTTAACCAAGGCGCCTACCTTAAGGCGTTAGTTCATAAATTCATACTGCAGGACCTTTTTAGTAAATTCGGGTCGAATCAGTGTAAAGCTATGTTTAGTAAATATGGACTCAACACCTTGCTAGCTGAACGCTTGATTTAAAAACAAAAAATTAATTTTTCACTGAATTATGTCCGCTCGTGTTTCGTACACATAGGGGCAGTAGATTTCAGCTTATATCCGAGCCGCTTTGAAACGCCTCTTCTCCCAGTGAGCAGAAGCCAGAAAAACAAGGAAGCTGATTTCCCATGAATGTGCTTTCATTTTGCATAGCCCTCACTCATAGTACGGCTTTAATTTGTATTATATAACGCTCTCATGGCGATGAAATTGTATTGTTTGACGAAACAGCTAAGATTGATTACATCCTTCCTGACAATTCCCCATATCGCATCTATATATGTGTCGAATTCAATATTTACCATAAGGAAAGTTCGTCCACTCAAACAAAACTGATGAAGAAAGAAAATGATGTCATGACTTCTCCATCGATTACGAACTGACATAGAACGTGAATAAGCCTACATGTCTTCTTGACATAACTGGTCATCTCACAAATACTCTAGACCTCTTTCTCACCTGTCTTGACGAAGTGTTACCTCTCTTGAGTAATTCAGATTAATAACAGATCAATGTAAAAACTGATGCCAAACTGTAGGCATCCGCCGATATTCCATTTCATACGGTACGTCGAAGCTGACTGGGATAGATTCAAGATTAGAACCTCCAAAACAGCTTCCCTCATATCCAGATGGATACTTTCTGAAATTAAAAATTTTACCCGGCACAAATGTATCAACAGAAATCGAACAGCCTACCTTGGTCCAAAATGTGTTGCAATCATATCTCACCGTAAAAGCTACTACCATTTATATCAGAGGAAACGATGTAGTAGAAACCTTGCTGCATTCATGACTAAATAATTGGAAGAAAGTTATGAAAAATGAAAAGAACCGCTATGCGCAGAATCAGTCCAAAGCCTAAATTGAAAACAAAAACTTGGTTTCCGTTAGTTCAGGAAAATCTCAAACAATTTTCTGTAAAAGCAAACCGTCAGCGGCTACTATTATAAATATTCCTAAGTTTATCTCACCCTCCTCAGATAGAGCTAAACTCTTGCCTCTAACTCCCCTTTAGATACCCTCTACCCGATTCCCCTATATTTCAACAGGTAAAGTTTCAAGAATCATCAAAAGCCTTGAAACTACGAAGCCTACTTGTCTGGATAAACTCCCGGTGTTGATGACCCAACTGACACAACAAACAGAATCAGTAAGACACTTGAAAATAAAGTCACCATGACAGCGATCGCCTTACGACGAGGAGGTGCGGCATAGGAATCTACTACACTTACTCTCCAGTCAGATCTAACTTATCAGGTAGGTATTTGAAGAACGTTATCAATTGTCAGGGTTCTGAAGCTTGAGATCAATGCAGGCATTCCACAAGGCTTACTACTCCGTCCTACGTTCTTTCCCCTTTGTATTAACGATCATCCTAAGAACATTGTTATATCGTTAGTAAACATATATGCAGATGATATCACATGATATGGGTGCATCTTCGAAAATCTAGATGACCAGAGCCTGGCAGCTGATCTCTCATCTAACCTAGATCCCACAACCCAATAAGGAGAAACTGGCTGGTAAGATTCAATCTACAAAAACCAAGCTAGTAACATTTCATCGAGCAGACACGAATTTTCAACAGCCAGAATGACTGGTTTGCACATTCTTTATTTCAAGCGTCTATGGAGGCCGAGCTTCCTTCTAGACGTTAAGTGGAACATATATATATATAATCGATCGCTGAATACGCTGGAAAAAAATGATCGGTTCTTTATACCGTTCTAGAAAGTGGCTAACTCCTTGTTATGCTCTACCTTTACAAAAGTTAGATCAGACGAAAAATGAAGTATAGCTGCCATATCATCTGGGATGGAGATGCCTAATTTTCCCGTTCCAGTTTCGACAGAGTCCAAAAGAGTTTACACGGCAATGTAGGGGATGGATTATTTTCCACTCTACAACCCTTTTTTACAGACACAACATCTCTAGCCTAATGGCAGTAAATGCTGGATAATCTCCTCACAGATGAAGAAACTTGAAGCAACAGAAATGTAGTTCTACAGAAGGATGCTGAGGATACCATGGGCCGAACATGTGAGCAACGAGGACGTTCTAGACGCAACGGCAACAAAAAGGACACTTATATTTAACATCAACAAAAGACGGTTGAAATTTCTGGGCCACATAATGAGAGATGATTTTATATTCACAGAACAGGAGAAAGCAATACACAACCTGGCAAGCTTCAGTGAATGGACGGCGAAGCAGCGTTTGGGATAGATGGGAAAAAGACAAAAGTTATTAAGAGCGACAAAATGATCGCCAATGGACTGAAAGGACACGGCATATAGAAGAAAATCGCTATTTCTATGGAAAAAATTCTGACGAATTACATTCCTTAGTTCCACCAGTTCAGAACTTTACAATAAAGACCTACCATACCAAGCACACGAAGTCAAATTGTCTTCATTCCTTTCGTATATTCCATTGGTAAGAAGGAAGTTTCATTCGGACTACTTCTGCCGAACAGCTGCTACATTATGAAAAAGACTCATGAGACGACACTCATCCGACAATTACAATCTTAACCTCGTCAAGTCTGCAGCCAACTGTTATATATCTTACATACCATAATAATCTACAATACTTACGTTCATAAAACAAAGTCCTCCTCTCCCCATTCACTAAGTGAAGAGTGGCTCGTAAGCCTTGTATTGTGTGAAAAATAGAGTAAAAAAATAGTGTGAAAGATTTTGAGAATTTTGCCGATGTTTCGTTTTGACATTGGTGGGAACTGATTATAAATTGATTGCTAATTAAAATTTTATCGCCATTAAGTGAGGGTTTATTGCAAGAAGGAAAATTCTATTTTCATAATGCTTCTTGCTAACGGCAGGGTGGGGTACAATCCATGAGGTCATGAACGCCAATTGTCAATAAGTTACTGTGCTTCATAAATGGTGAGCGCTGTGTTTATGTGGCATGGTTTTGGTTTGCTGTAAACGCGTCATCATACACCATGTACCTAAAAAAACAATGCGTTATTCTATCCGAATAATGTATTTTCGTCGGGCCTATGTTGTCCAGAATTGATTTGAGGGGCATTCTTGAACATGAAAGAGACGAGATGGAGAGGTCTGTTTGCATGCAAGATCTTGCAGCCAGAGATATCAGGGAAATGTAGATATCTGTTGAAACAGCATGACTTAGTATCTGTCAAGGAGTTTTCTGACCACTTCTAAAGTCAGTGCAAGAGTTGATGCACTTCGCAGGGCTAGATATGGCCCTAAACTATAATAAGCATTTAACACATATCTATCTATCTATCTATCTATCTATCTATCTATCTATCTATCTATTTAGCTAGCTAGCTAGCTATGTCAAGAAAATAATAATAACTTATTGTAGCAGTGAGGAGAAGCTCTCGCTGCTTCGATGGTTATTTCAGTAAATAAAACTAATTTATATATATATATATATATATATATATATATATATATATATATATGTGTGTGTGTGTGTGTGTGTGTGTGTGTGTGCATACACGTGCGTATGCCTATATAAGTAAATGCATGAATGTTCGCGTGTGCGTATGCACAAGCGTATAAATACATATTTGACATATGCACATAAATTCAAACAGTAATAATAAATAAAAATTTAATGATAAACCTAACCTCCTACAATTAATACTTAAGATACAACCAAACCAAACAAGAAAACGAAATTGGAAGAAAGCATTTGTGGAGGCCGTATGTAAATTACCTTGCCTTGTGACATCCTGTTGTAGATGTTTAAATGTCTGCCTCATTCTTTGAATTTTATTTTATTTGTTAATTTTTGTTGTTTGTTAGTAATTTAAACTTTAATTTGCTTCATTAAACTCTCTCTCTCTCTTTCTCTCTCTCTCTCTCTATATATATATATATATATGATACTATTTGTAATCATTGCAATCGTACGTGGATAACTTGCTATTTTTGGTGACTGGAGAATGACTACCAATTCCTCAGAAGAAGACAAAAAAAATGGCGTGGAAGAAAACGAGAGATTGACCCCCTCATCTTGGTACCACCAATAGCTAGTGAATGATTTCGGCCCCTTCACAAACACCCATATACACCTACTCACCCATCCCATCTCAAGGACATCCCATCGAGGACAGCCGATAGCAGCCATAAATTTCTCCGAAAACCATTGATAAGTTCGTCCGTAGTTCAGGATTAGAAGAAAACATTTGTAGAGCCCATATGTAAATTATCTTGCCTTGTGCCATCTTGTTATTGTAGATGTTTAAATGTCTGTCATTCTTTGAATTTTATTTGTTAATTTGTGGTCGTTGTTTGTTGCTCTCGACTGTGATATTTTCACTTATCCTTCATTTTGTCGTGTGTATTTTATTCTCCCTATTGCTATTAATTATCAAACACGTGGCTGAAACATTCCGAAGGTACTGATATTGTCAGATTACAGATATTAAATTTTTCCATTACCTAGTCCTTCACTCAAATCGTGGACTTCCCTACTCGTTTCCCTAGCCAAACAGAGCAACAGACTTCTTTACTGGATCTATTTCTCACATTCTCTTCTCGATCATGCCGAGCTTCGCAATACTGCCCTCTTGGTAACTTAGACCACTTTGTGGTAGTTACTAATATCTCCTTCCAAGCATACGTTAAACAGGAATCCCCTACCCATAAGATCTCTTTTCGTTACCAGTACGCCGATTGGGAGTCATTCCAGGATTTTCTTCGTGATTTCCTTTGGATTGACTTCTTCAACCTACCTATTGAAAATTACGCCACTCAGGTTTCTTCCTTGGTCAAAGACGACATGGACGCTTCCATCCCTTCTCGGAAATATCAAGTGAAACCGCAATCCTCTTCATGGTTCAAATCAGCATGCTCGGCCGCCATAGCACACAGGAACCATTATTTCCGGCTATACCAGCGTGACAGCTCTCGTCATAACAGGTGCCTATTTGCTACTGCTCGTAACAAATGTAATGGAGTCTTCGAAGTAGCTAAGTCCTTGTTTGCTGAGAGAATGAGGCTCTAAAAACTTTGACCCTCGTGATTACTGGTGTCTCTGTAATAAGGTAATAAATAAGTACAATGTATCTATTCCTATGCCTCTTCAATCGATTTGAGGATTTATTATCCTCTGCTGATGAAGCTCAATGCTTTGTCTGTAAATTCTCCTCAAATTTTATTCTTGACTCATCTGGAGTATCCCTGCCTAACTTGCCACTTAGAACTGATTCTCCTCCGAGTGATATGCATATAACCCCTTCCATAGTCTCTACTAGCATTTCTAAACTTGATCCCCACAAACTATGTAGACCCAATGGTATACCTGTAACAATCATTAGTGCGTGTGCTCCCGAACTGGCTCCTGTTCTCTCTAAACTGTATGATAAATGCATCACTGACTCCTGCTGTCCTGACTACTGGAAGTCATTGTCTGTTGTTCCAGTTTTTAAGAACTCTGCTGAAACGTCCGACCCTTCTAACTATCGGCCTATCAGCCTTCTACCCCCTTTTTCCAAAACTTCTAGAGGCCCTAATCAATGCTGAATTGGCTCATCATCTCTCATCGCAGGGCCTTTTCTCAGACAAGCAATAGCGTTTTCGTTTCTCCAGGTCAACTGCTGATGAAAAGATTTTTATCGTGCACTAGATAAAAACGTTGAAACCCGGGCTGTATCTTTGGATATCTCGAAAGCCTTTGACAGGGTCTGGCATTCAGGTGTTCTCCACAAGCTGAAAAGTTACGGTATCTCTGGGTACATTTTTGAGCTGATCCAGTCGTTCCTATCAAATCGTGAAGTGAAAGTTGTCCTGAACGGCTACTCATCTACATTCCTTCGTAATAACGCGGATGCCCCCCCCCCAGGGCTCCATCCTTGTTTCTACTCTGTTTTTAATTTTCATTAATGACCTTCCCGATGACATCAGCTCTCAACTTGGCATCGCTGAGAACATTACCATTTACTCCTTTTTCTATACTAAGGCTGATCAGTCCGACAAATTCAAAATGGCAGTTGATGTATAAAACAACCTCAAAACTGTCGTTAATTGCGGCAAAAGAAGGCTTTTCAATTTTAACGCCTTCAAAACTAAACTTCTCTCTATTAACCATATAAGAGACCCCACTCTGCCTTCCATCAACATATTAGATGCTATCCTCCAGGAAATTGACTCATTTGGCCTTCTCGGGCTAACGTTCTCAGCTGACATGAAATGGAAAGACTATAACGAATCCATTGCTAGGTCAGCTGCTAAGAAAGTGCATGCTTCGTTCATGCTTAGAATATTCCTGCCATATGTGGTCTGGTGCACATGCGATTTACATGGAAGTCCTTGATATGACCCAAAGAAGAATCAGCAACATTATTTGGTCCTGATTTGGCAGCTCGGCTTCAGTTACTTTCCCACCGCTGTAAGGTTGTCTCTCTATGCCTTTCTTTTTATAAATACTTTCATGGTAATTGTTCGGGTGAGCTTTTTGGTATGGTACTTAGTCTGTATGGATTTGAGTGCAATACTAGACTAGCGGTGAGATCGCATTAATTTACAGTTGAGCTAACTAGATGTAGGCGTAACTTCTACGCTAACAGTCTTTTTCTTGAATCTCTCCCTTTAGGAACTCTTATTCCGGCTCGATGCTTTCCAGCCAACTTTAATCTGCAAGAATTTAAATGCAATGCCAATCGATATCAACTGTCCTCTTGATTGCTCTTTTCCTTTTTTTCTAATTACTAATGTTTTTTTTGTTCCTAATTTCTATACACCCTGTAACTTATTGCGCGTTAGTAGCTGTACTGCCTTGCTTGGGGTAACACTGATTATAAAAATAGCCCAGTGAATATATATATATATATATATATATATATATATATATATATATATATATATATATATTCTTAAAACAGGGAACATTTCATCAGAAAGTCGGATACAAAAGAGCATCGTCTCTATTAAAAATAGAAATTTTAAGGTACCTTTTCATCTGACGCTTCGTCAGAAGAAAAATCGTCGCCATTAATAAAATCTACAGACAGGAAACAAACTTCGTTGTAATAGAATTAAGAGAAAGAAGAGGGAGAAAAAAAACAATTTAAAGTTGCTCAGAACCAGACAAAGATTCGCCGATGGATACTAGTTTATGTTTCTGCTCCCTTTGCTTACATTGAGTCGGACGAGACGTGTTGATAACAATCGCCTCCAAGATGTTAAGATGGTGTTTCATCCGTGACCTGTGCAGTACAGACATCCGATGAATAAATGGTCCCACGGGTTACAGAACTCAATAAATGCTCCCCGATAGCAGACTCATGCGCCTTATTCACTAGTTGCTAATGAATCGCATGTCTACATATAAAGCCAGGGTAGGTCCTGCGCCATCCGCACCGCCAGCCGATGGATAGTCTTGCACATAGTCGGCCTCATTTTAAAAAGTTAATTTTTGATGTCAACTCAATTTTATTTTTTATTTTTATTTTATTTCATTAAATGTATTCTAATCTTAAAATTAAAAAAAAATATTCGAAAATATAATATAATATCAGAACCGGAAATATAAAATATTTGTGTATATTTTTGTAAAAAATTTAAAATCTCTAAAAGCAGTTTATTTGTACATTGCAATAAAGTTCAATCATATTTCCAACTCCAGGTACGCATGCGCAATTTCCTTCACCCCCTTAAATTCATGTAATTGTTATTTTTTTGTTTTTGTTTGAAATGTTTGTTGAAGCGATGCAGATGAAATCCATTCTTTGCCTTAATAGTAACACCCAAATATTTTAGTTATTGATTATTTTCTCTTTGTAAACAGTAAACAGTCTTCGATCATTTTTTTCGGAGTTTTGCAACATTTCGTTTGCAGCATTTGGTGCAGTTTAATACAATTCTGCACGTTCTCCACTCGTAATTATTTCAATAATTCATCATCATGTTCATTACCATTAAAAGTTATCACTCAAAGCACACTTTAACTTCATAATCATCCCAACTACACCTATCATTTTCATAATTTGCATATACATTAAAGAACTAGAGCAGTGTTCGATTCCAGGTAAGAGCTAAGATTTCGATTGGAAATAATTAAGCTTCGTTTTGCATAAGATCACAATTATGGAGCACCTAGTGAGGATCGAATTCAAGACTGACTAGTAATGATTAATCAAATTATCACGCCAAACATTTGCCCACGCTGAAGTATCGAGCGCCTGCATTTCGCTGGTTGGCCAGACATTAACTTTTTTCAGTTTAGTCATTACTACTTTCGTTTTCTTGTAAACTCTGTAACATCTACACGGAATGAATATTTATCTTTCAGTCTACCTTAGTGGAGTGACGTTTATCTCAGCTTCTGATCTCTGCCCAACAAAGTTATTTATCAAAGAAGGCGACACAAAGAAGGTTTACACAGACTGCATGTTACAGTATTGGAAATATTAACCCTTAGTTGTACAAAAATTAACCTCGCTGATATCTTCCTTTAGCAAATATTTAAGGAATAAGATCTCTCCATTACTTTGTTTCGTATTATTGGGCCCCGGACGGTGAAATCTAACGTATTTGAATATAAATACAATATAGCATTAGGGAAAATAAATTAAAAAAGTATTTTAAATGAGAATGAGCGAGAGAATTTGAAGGAGAAACATCCAACGCTTACTAGAGAGCTCTCCTTCTGAGTTTTTTTCTTTATCTTCTACTTGTGTAATCTAATTATTCGAATTTCTTTTTGTACAGCGCCTACTGAGTAGTCTTTGTAAAGCAGTTAAAATTCGCAAAGGCATTGTTCCCAGGGATAAAGATCGAATGTCACCGAAGGTTAATTCTTTTTCATTTCCGATCCGCGCTGCGTACGAACGATCGTAGAATGGCGATCTGAGAATTGCAATAAAAAGCAAGACAAGATGAAAGAAATATTAGTCGAGTTAAAAATGATAAACAACACTTCATCTGAAGAAATCAAATATTTTTGTAAATCTAATTCTTTCTTGCAATGCATTTTTTTGTAAAAATTCAAACGTATTAAGTGACGCATCTGCTTCATTAAGCAACGAGACAAGTGCTGGAATGACCTCAACAACAGGTGGTAAAGAAAGGTGAGTTAAATGTAGGACTCTCCTGAGAAGATATTTTCAGAGGAATACAACTTTTCTTTCTCTGACGCAAATATTTCTACGTAATATAAACCTCTGCTGCTGTTAGAGCAATTATTTTCGATAGAAACACTAATCGTCCACTTTGGAACCTAATTAGTTGAAAACGCCACATTCAATTTCTTTTATCCAAGGCGTGTACGCTCTCTCATACGCACATACATACGTATGAAGAAACTTGTCCTAATGAATCATTGAATGAGAGTAAAAATTATTTTGTTGCAAATAATCTATAACAGTCTTGTTACAAACAACACGTAAACTTTTTTTTGTATTCTAAGCACCTTAATAAGGGATTTTAATCCATGATATCACAGGTAGGATGTAATGCGCATATCCTCGGACTAAAGTAAGAAAAGTTTAGTGAATAACAGGTAAGATTTATTAAGTCAGCATAGTAAACGGTTCATTTATTGCTAATGATTACGTCTATAGTAACCAAACAAATTTTGGCCCGAGAAGAAAAAATGAAGTAATAATCCTAGTTGTGTTTTAACGCCAGCAAAAGTTGAATGTTGTATATGTCGGCCATATTTCATTTCTTCGTTGTCTATTGACTTTACTGACAACCTATATCTCTCCAACTTAGTCTTCGTCATTTTATGCACTAACAAATTAAATGTTTTTGTTGATAAGAAAATGTGTTAATTATATGCTGAATGTTGCAGTTTAATGGAATATTAGTTTAATCAAGCTTCCTCCTTGATTTTTAAATTTGTGCAATGAAAATGGGGGAAAAACATATTGCCTGTGATCTGGAAATAATGCAAATATTACTAATAGACTAGGTTCATTATATATACAATCAAATTAATAAAGATTTACTGTATAAATTAATTGAACTGAGGTTGAAAATAAATTATATACTACTTAAAAAAATACCAACCAGGCTACACAAAAGTTCCCAAACGTCATCATTTGCACAGTGATAGGGAATTTTTTTTAATTTGACTTGTTTATTGGTTCAAATTGAAAAGCTAGATAAATTTGACTGCATGAAGTGTGGGGAAGGGACGTTGGTCAAGCGTTTAAACAATTTTCTTTTCTTGTTTGACCTCGAAAAAGTCTGACAAATAATAACTGGTCATGAAAAACAGATTTATTATGAAAATAAATACGAAGAAAATAAAGGTTTAGATGCAGAACATCTTTTAACATCTCAGTGTAAATGGAAACCAATTGGTGGGGAAATACTTTTCTGTATCTGATACGATTCAAAGGGAATTGATTTTATTATGAATTACTGGAATCTATACAGAGTAAACAAATCTGCAGCAAGTAACTAGCATGTTGGAACAAAAAATTCCTGAGTAAATAAGTCAAAAGTCGTTTTTTTTTTCGTGGCATTTTCAAATGCAACGCAATAAACGATCATTTGGGGCAGGAACGGTTTTTACGTTTTGTTTTATTCTTCAGATTTATTGAAGAGATTGAAATATTTTTCGAATCAGAAGCGAAATCAGTCTTTTATCTCTTACGATGATTTTAACTTGAAATACAGAGAAAATACTGTTGACTGAATAATGAAATAAGAATTCATATCAATAAAAGATTTTTGTCAAGATACCACTCAAACGTTAACGAGGATAAACGTTCCAAACAAAATTTAAACCGCGTTGTTACTTGTAATAAACAGAATTAAGCAAAAACGGTATCCCCTAAAACAATAAACCAGTTTCCCAGCGTTCGACATATTTTAGGCATCGAATTTCAAGTTAATAGACTAAGCAGGCGTCCATCAATCTAGATCGATTGTGTTCTTTAGGTTGCTGAGAAACGATCAGATCAGTATGATTGATTTCAACCTAAACGCTAAGTGCTTAACAAAAACAAATGACTCTATTAGAGAGAGAGAGAGAGAGAGAGAGAGAGAGAGAGAGAGAGAGAGAGAGAGAGAGAGAGAGAGACAGAAGGAAGGTGACAAAGAACCTTCCAGCTAACGCAGACATTTATTTTGGAAATCTACGAATGTTAGGGCAGGCACATGACATGTAATTATAACTTTTTGCAATTTCTCCTTAAGAAAATCACACACATACACACACACGCACACACACATGTGTGTGTGCGTGTTTGTGTATATTAAAATGCAGGCATAATGCAGTGTGTATACGCGTGCTTGTATATTTTACCAACCACAAGCCGGGAAGCTACATTTTAATCCTAGACAACACACTTTGAATTACCGACCCATACGTAATTAACTAGGTCATTTATATATATATATATATATATATATATATATATATATATATATGTAAGCAAATATATGGATATAAATCCGACAGTATGAAAAGAAAAAATACAGAAAAACAAAAATTTGAATATGCATTATTAATGTTAAAATAAAGTCGACGTCGGACGTTTCGGTCTATTTAAGACCATCTTCATGGACATTTTCATTTAAACATATATATATTTGATATTTTAATTTTTGGAAATCATCTTCGAATACGTCTTAACAACATCGCCCACGAGACGACTACGTGATCATATTTAAACAGAACGCTGATCTGTATAAAATTTCAGTTATCTGTTTGAATTAGTTGGGCTCTTATGTCCATCGTCTTTTGTGTTAAATTGTTATAAGTTATAATGTTAATTATGTTTAAATGAAAATGTCCATGAAGATGGTCTTAAATAGACCGAAACGTCCGACGTCGACTTTATTTTAACATTAATAATGCATATTCAGAATTTTGTTTTTTCTGTATTTTTCTTTCATATATATATATATATATATATATATATATATATAATTTTACTTCTACCGTAAAAATGACGGAAATATTTAAGTAAATTTACAATTACAAATTTAGTTTTAATTTCTGTATCAGTAACCTAGGATTTTTATTTATACAATTACAGTCGCTTGTAAGAAAGAATTTTGTTTTAACCCTGAAAATAAAACTACCTAAAGAAAATGAACACGAAACAAGAAATAAAAGGGAATATATTAACAATCGGATTTCTCCAATTTACTAATGAGATATTCGCTTATTGGCGTTAAATAATGTTTCTTGTTGCAATAACATCGGTATATTTAAGAAGAGGTGAGATTGTGTGACCGATAAAACACATTGTGTTTTATAGAATAGATCCCTATATCTATATTTATAATCATCTAAAAGTAAGGACTTATATAGATTGGCTAAAAAATGTGCATACTACGATGAAAAAATGCCCCAAACTTAATAAAAATAAAGTTTTATGGGCAAAATCTTTTTGTTATTAAGTAGAAGAAAGACAAAAAGACTTTTTGATTATTAAATTATAATTTTTTTTTCTTGTTTTAAAACATTCGAAATTTTGGTTAAAAAATCTTTTTATTTTCTTGCGTCAGTGTGGAGGGGGGGTAAGATTAAAACTAATTTAATCTGCTCTGAATCTTAAAATAAAAAGTGCAATAAAACCAAGATATTTAATTAGAGAAAGCTTTTAATTGTTATATTATGGACACTATTGTGTTAAGAAAAAAATTCGATGAATAATGAATTTTTACAAGAATTTTTTTCATTTAAAAAAAAAAAATTGAATTAGAATAATTTCAAAGTTTTAAATCTTTTAAATTTCTGTATTAATTTGTACCGGTTAGGTGATATTGTTATGAAGTAAAGACTATATTTGCTAATCATGAATGGAAAAGCTTACTACAATTCAGTGACTCCAATATTTAAAAAAAAAAAAATTGAATTTTTTGTGTGTGTATAAACGTGCCGACTTTTGGTAAATACGGACGTCCATACACGACATTATCAGAAAATAAGAGCCAAAGTACCTAAAATTAAATAAAACATTACATCATGGAGAATATTTTCCTAAAATTTTTAAATTACTGGGTAGTTAAAAATGATATAAAAAAGGCGCTAACGTAATATTAATCAAATATTTTTTTAAAGAAATGTCCACCATAGAAAAAAGCTAGATAAACTTCCGTCTGTCAATCAAGCAGTCAAAAACTTATATAAACAGATAACCCTGTGTTAAAAAATGCAATAGAAGTTTAAGAAACGTATATATCATTTTTTAAAGATTTTTTTAATAAAGAGAATTACTTTGTACTGACAGATGGCTAAAAAAGGCGCTAAAATTTGCGATTTTTAGTGATTTCGAAGCAAAGACTCCTTTCAGTCAATTTAAATTAGTTTATGAAATACAGTAAAATATTTTGCTCATCAGAAATATTAAATTTAATCTATTAGCTTGAAATTAAAAATAATATACAAGGTTCAATTTAAAAGACTTTTCATTTTTAAAAATTCATTTTAAACCTTGAGTATCGCTTTTTTTGTGTTGGGTACCATTTAAAGGATCTATGTCATTGGCGACTTCAGTACTCCAACTGAGCACGCATAACCCAACTATCAAATCTATCTCAAGCAGACAAGCAATATTACGGTAGAACAGAAAGTTCATTCGTTTTTGACTTACGAATTAAAACAGACTGACATATCATGAATAAAAACACCCCGAGTGGCTTTAACCCACTGTTTGTCAAGAAATATAGCTTATGTTATAAAATAAAATAAGACATATCTCGGCTGATTTACAGGCAAATACTCAAGAGCGAGAACCGGATGTGAACGGGACAAAGCCCCGTCACAAAATGACCATTATCTTTCTTTACAAATGTTTCCGACACACGTGTTCCGGTCGAAAAATAAAATAATATTTAAAGTGCTCTATTTTTCGTCCAATAAAAATGCTTCCCTCCTAATTATACTCGCTTCGTTTCTCGAGCCTGTTAAGCCATAAAAAAACGCTATAAAAGGGGTCACACGGAAGTTCAACAGAGTCCACAGGTGCCCAGGATAGAGACCTGTCACGTCCAGCTGCTGGCAGCAGGGGAGCGTCAACCACCGTCAACATGTGTGAACTACTATGAGAGATCGACCAGATCCGAAAGCCGGCTTATGAACTTTACCACACCAAGGTAGCTGTCCCAAACCCTCACGTTCCTGTGGAAATAAACCACGTAAATCTATTTCTACTGTTGTCGTATTTCTTTCTTGCAACCATACGCTTGTCTATAACACTTTTAAATGTTAACTTAAATAAATAAACTGCTCATGATCGTAATCGGTTGAATTCAATTTAGCCCGATGAAACTAATAAACAAGTTTCTATTCATCGTCCTAATAGTCAATCTAACAAATTTCTACACAAACTACTAAGAATAATTAAAAATTTAATGTTTTAATCTCCTATTTTCAAGGTATATAGCTTTGTTACAACTTCATAACTTAAAACCATGACAAATTTTTCGCTTCATGATGTTATATGAACAAAATTTAATGAGGTCAGTTCGGGCTCATTGATTAACTCGACCCGTTGAACAAACTCTAGCAAAAAAAGCCTTAACAGCTAACACTGTCTAATAAACAGCTGTAAATATAAACAATCGTACCAGTTTTAGTGAATCAGTGACTTTTTGTTTATAAGAAATGCATAATACTTTTAGCATTATTTCATCTAATGCAAAACAACAACAACAGCAACAACAACAATAACAAACAAGCAAACTATATTTCATGAATGACAACGTTATTAATTATAGTTTTAATAATATTTTCTGTATTAAAATATTTATTTCTTTTTAAAATCATTTCTACTATAAATTAAAGAAATTAAAATATTACTTGTATTTTATTTTCAAAATTACTTTCCTTTGAATCTTTTCAACAAAATTTAATAATAATTTAAAATAACTAGTAACTACTAATCACTATTTAATTTCTATGCCACAGACAAAATATTACCAAAACTACAGCCCTTTATATATTCAAATAAAAAATATCTATTTAATATTTTACTTTGTTTAGTAATATACGAAACAAATGAAAATATTGCTTATTTTACTTTAAAAGATATCCATTGATTTTTGTAGTGATTTAGAAAGCAACGCAAACTTTTGATCACAGCCAGAAACAAAAGTCGTGACTTTTTGTCCATCATATTTTTCAGTAGTGCAAGAAAACAATGTTTATAACTTTGTTTTCGTGACTTTTATTCTGCTTATAGTTGTCTTTATGTATCAGATTATCAAATTTAAATCAGCCATCCAAAATTATCCGATTTAAAAACCAAATAAATTCAGATTGATGTTTCCGTAATCAAACCTTCCTTCCACATGTTTAATGGATGTCAGCTATCAGTTATTTCCCGTTAATTACGCTCTCGATGTTCTCCACTGCCTTAACCGGGTATTGAACTCACACTCTTTGGGTCCTGTCACTGGATCTAACCAACGCCTTTATCCACTGTGCCATGTGTCCTTGAGGACATCTGTGCATGAACATGACACGTGGAACTAGAACAGTCTACTCCAGTGAGCGAAATAAAGGGTTCAGTTCGACATTCCAACCACCTGAAGAAGGCCGGAGCGTACAACGGCCGAAATGTTGTAATAAATATGGCGACAAAGATGAGGACAATAGTACGAATAATGTAAATAATGTATATATTTTCTATATATTAATTTCATGACACGGATCAATTAATACCAAGTTCTAGTAATTCTTGTGGGATGATAGTAATGTGTCAAAATTTGGGAGAGCGCTTAAAGTTCAAAGCAATTTGAAATCATTTTTATGAACTTGCTAACGCTTTTTATAATAAAGTCTCGCGTTGAGAAGTCGACGAGAGCTGTGTCCTGTTCGTTAAAATCCTTCAGTTAGGAAACTCTTTTATTAAGAATACAGTCGAGAAAATTTTTTCTTCACAGACTCCACGATTGGAATAAAATACGAGCATGATATTTCTATGTGTCATCCAGGAACATTAATATATGTTGAGGAGAGAAGGAAAGTGAGGGAGAAAGAGGTAGAAAGAGAGAAAAATTGGTTAGTCTTTTCGTGTGTGTGCGTGTATGTGTGTGCAAGAATGGCGTCTCGCGGTCTTTGACTGCGCACGCCTCCTGTCGAACTCTCTGCATTAGCAGAGAGGAACCCGGACGAGGCTTTGCCGAAGGGCAAGGTTTCGTCCGGGGAGGTAGACAGGGCCTGATTCCGTCTAATCGGCTTCAAAGGCTATTTTTTTGGCCGAGCCTACAGGCTCGGAGAAACCCACAATAAAACCGGCCTTGTGCCATATTCGTTTCTCGTGGGTGAAATGATAAATACCGTATGTGTGTGTGTGTTTGAGTGTGTGTTCATTATGATGTCATTTTCAGAGCGTACATTCAAATTCGTTCGAGATGAAACATCTATCTATTTATGTTACCCTCACTCTGTTTTAATTAGCCAGGGTGTTTTTCCAAGATGTCTTCTCGCTGGTCATACATGCGGCCTAACAGCATTTAAAAATAATTCTAACGCTTTATTTTGTATCACGAGAAAGAGCCGATTGCATCTGGCAAAGGCAAAAAAATATTTCCCCCAAAATTTACAGAAGAGTAAGATTATCCAGAATGTTACATAACAGAGTATTAGGACTGTCTTTTCCTGGATGTGTGCCAGAAATATTTCGAGATAAAACTGGAGACTGTCTTCTCGTCTTCTACAACACCGATGCCCACAAATCGCTTTATGCTAAACACTGACAGATAAGAGGGTCCTAGACATATTCAAACAACTCCATAGCCAGAGAGATTCTTTATGTACCACCATTTCGACATGCACCAACATCTTAGCGTCACAAGAAGAACCATCAAAAATTATTGTATCCGATTTTTAGCGTGTTAACGCAGCTCGATTCAGCAGTGTGTTAACATTAGCAGTTGATCTTTGGGGGAAGACGCTGCCTGAAAACAAATCTGAAAGGAAATCAGCTACTTTCTGGAAAATAAGCTCTCCGAATATGGAGGCTACGGAAGAAGCCATTCATACGAATTCTCTTTCTCTCTTTTTTTTTTTATATGAAAAAAGTGGAATTTTCAAGAAACCGTGAAAATTTTAATAAGGTTCGAATTGGTCAAATTTTAGACTGATCAAAATTGGTAGCAGTTCAGTCGATTTATTCCCCGGTTGAACTTGGTGAGTGTTTAGATGTTGCCTCGAATTTGTTTTCTTCTTTTCATCTTTTTTTCTCAATCACAACAGTCCGACAGAGGAACGAGTATTAAGAACACGATGTGTGTGTGTGTGTGTGTGTTTTATCTTTGTTATAACATGCATTAAAAGCAAGTTCATAAAATATTTCAAGTTGCTTTAAATTGAGAGAAGGACTTAATTGCTAAAATTAAAAACTGTTAACGATAAGAAAAAACTGAAAATCTGAATCTCTATGTGCCATTTCTCTTCAGGTCAAGATGATGCTCCTCCACAGCTTCTTGTCTTCTGGTGTTCTCAGCCATACTTTCTCATTTACAACTCCATTTTGTCTTTGTGATATTTGTCCATTTAACCTCTACGCCGAACAGAAAGCAGGCGAGACGAATATTCCTTCGAATATTGTAACTTTCACAAGGACCAAAACGAATGAAGCTTGACGAACACAATGTAGAAAGGGCATTGGAAACAAATTTAGTAATGTAGAATGATGACTACATAAAGTGATGCATTGGATGCGTGTACGTGCAATATGTGTGTGTGTGTGTGTGTGTGTGTGTGCGTGCGTGTAGGGGATAGAAAGAGAAGTGTAAACATAAGTATTATATATTTGTGTCTTTTCTATTTGTTTATATTAGGTTGGTCAAAACGAACTTTCTGTTTTGTCATAACATTGAGAATGCTTAGTTTCACGATCTTTATTTAAAAAAATCGCTTTTAACTATATTTTTCCACAACTGTTATAGCATCGGGCATTAATGGATTTGTCAAAATTGGTATATTTTTGTTTTTTGATGCTAAAATTGAAAATGCAATAAAATTAGCAACAATTTCGGGATGTTAATCTTTTTACGTAAAAGGATAAAGATACAACTCAAATGCATTTTGATCTTAAGCAGAGAGATGAAGAAAGACATCTTGATCTGAGTTAGTGAAGAGATAGTCTGATACTAGGTACATATACGATACCATATGCAAATAAAGTTCTCATATTTTGATGGGTCTTATGTTAGTTAATAATAACTGACAACGTTTCATCTAAAGACATTAGAATATTATTATATTTATATCATATTTTCAGTTCATGTTAAGCATCGCGCTTAACTGAAGTCATTAATTACGATACTCCCTCTAAATATTGGCTTACCAGATAATGCCGTTTGATTAGGTAGCCTACTCTTATCTATCTATCTATCTATCTATCTATCTATCTATCTATCTATCTATCTATCTATCCAAGTATATAATTGGTGTATACAGAATGAATTCCAATAACCAACAATTACTATACTTAAAAGAGTGCTCAATACAAAGTAGAGCAGATATAATTATTATTTATAAAAAAAAAAATTATAACATAAATATGTTATAAAATCACTACAAAAATAGCCATTTTGTTTCAACACCTCTGGTGTCTTATCAAATGATGATGTTGCTTCAACATCATCACTTGATAAGACATCGAAGGTGTTGAAACAAAATGGCTATTTTTGCAGTGATTTTATAAATATTTATTTATAATTTTTTTATATATAAATATATATATATATATATATATATATATATATATATATATATATATATATATATATATATAGAAAACTAATAATCTTATAAATATAAGCAGTTATACTCGTCCGGCAAAACCTTAGGTGTTTTAGCTTGTAAATGAACAAACCAATACCCAAGGAAAAAAAGGGTAAAAAAAGAAAGAACTAAGAACATATATTTCCGGCGAAAATAATGGCCTGGAATCTACGTTCAGAGTCCAAAGAAAAAAAGTGTAAGTAAAATGACTAATCAAAGTGCTCAATACGCTAAGTAGAGCAAATAAAGTAAAGTAAACCTAAAGAGCCAGACTAACCTACCTAGGTTCCACCTACGCGGGTCGTCAGGACAGACTGGCGAGTCTGTCCTGACGATCCGCGTAGGTGAAACCTAGGAAGTTTTTTCTGGCTCTTTAGGTTTACTTTACTATATATATATATATATATATATATATATATATATATATATATATATATATATATATATATATGTGTGTGTGTGTGTGCGCATGAGTGTATGTGTGTGAATATATGTATATGTGTGTGTCTGCGCATATATATATATATATATATATATATATATATATATATATATATATATATATATATATATATATTTATTTATTTATTTGTGCATCTGTCTCAACGCAAACATAGATATTTTAACAGAAATACAGATTTTTATGAAGACAAAACCTGCGCAACACAACAGGAAAGATTTGTCATTCTTTAAGTAGCAAAGCTGACAATTTGACAGTTTCTGTTCTGTAATTTCGAAAAGGAATTTTAACATAACGTTCGTATCTATTCTTTTTATGCTATCATTTATTTGATTTAACTTTGACAATATTATTTTCGTTCTTTTAAGAGTTTCCAAATCTGACCGGGCAAGAAATGCTCTTGTACACACGCACAAACTCAGTGATAGATTGACGCATAAATTTCTAGCTTTGGTACAATTTGAAGGAACTCGTAGAAGTTTCTTTGAAAGTTTACTCTTAATTTTTTTTTATTGGCTGTGCAATCACTCAACTGTAGTGTGTTGTTTCCAAGCTTTGGGGAATATTTACCGTCAGTTCCACATAAATTTATGGAAAGGGAAATCGATCAACATATAAACAATTGTTTTTCTCGCTCAACGCAGGAGAGCGTATTATTGGAGAAGACGGCAAAGATAAAAAGATTAGGAGAAAATTCAACAAAGGAAATTGTAGCTTAACACACGACAGCTATCTAGACTCTCTGTGTTTAGTTAGATTTAAATGGAAATTTTTATTACGAAATTGCTGGAACTTGGATAAACTGCTACTGTACAACACTACAGAGAATAATTGTTTCGTCTGAATGACACAGTGAAATATAGAAAATTATTCTGGATAAGAAAGCCGACCAATTATTTTACTGCAGGACATTCATAGTTCTACAAATACGAGAGAGCAAACGATGATCGATGGAAATTTCTGCTTAAACAGTCTTCCTCGAATTGATAACCTTCACATTATCACTTGTTTGCTTTCATATAACACTCCTTGTGTGGTCAATGACGTTAACAATTTCAACATCTTGAAAAATTCCTGAAGGAATTAATTGAATCGTTCAATTATGATGGAATATGCACTTTAGCAGAAAAGTGGCGTCAGCTCATAGTAAGAAAGCGAGAATATGTTGATGACTGAATAATAATGCTATGAATTTTTATGAAAAGATTTTACAAAAGCTTGCACTATCGTAATATAATAATGCTATACAATAGGATATTGTGCCAGAATCAGAATAGAAAGCATATACTCATGGATGTACAACATATACAGTCCCTTAATACTGTTGCCTACTTGGAGTAGAATAAAAACACACAGGTATATATGGCAGCAAGCAACTTTAGGAAGCTTTCCATTGATCGATGATAACGTAAGATAATCTTGTTGAATTCGTTGGTTTGATTCTCGCAGAGTGCTCTACAGTTGTAGTCTCGTGTCAAACTAAGCTGAGTTTAATAAATATTAAAGTTGGGCCATCAGTTTCGTTCGACAGACCATTAGTGGTATGTTCGATTCGATCTTCATTGGGCACTCTATTATTATGTCCCTGTGTCAAACGAAGGCACACTAAAGTTGTGCGAAATTCTTAGATGAAGAATTGTTAATATTAATTTTGTCTAGTTTATCTTTCATCGTATGTGTATTGCTTATATCGAAATGCGTAAATCGTTTTAAATTCTTATTAAAAAACTATGTAGTCTGCTATTATAACCTTATACCATATTAAGCTGATCTGTGTAAATATAACAATTTTAGAAAAACTGCTATAGAGTAATTGCAGGTAAACTAATTTCGAAATCTATTGTTAAGTGTAAGCAATTCAGTTTTCACATGGTGCTTCATTTTTGAGTCCGTGTCCAATTCTGGGGCTTTTTCACTTTGTTAAGCTTACAAAAATATATACTTATATTCCGAATATAGAGCACTTGGTTTATCATAGTAGTTTAGTAGTTAGTTTTACAGATCTATCGTTAGTAGAGTGCGTTCGATTTTTCCTGGGTATATCTTTATTTTGGGCCTATCATTCAAGGCTAAAACTTAGACGATAACACTACAAAGTGAAGGGCGCCTGTTGTGCACTTTAAGACACTTTACATCCGTTGTTTGACACTAAGAACAATCAACGAAAAAAGATAATTGCTTAATGTTCTGCTATTAAAACCGGTTTTCACTTGTATATTAAGCACCTTACTAATATATAAACACAAAATTATTCCGTTTGCTTCAAAGTTAGATAACAGTAATGTCGGAAGGAGTATAAAGTCTTTGAGAATTGCTATTTTTTTAATGCTCTTATATGATATTCTTAGTTTTGAATGTGTCTTAGAGAATAATAAATTAACCTTTACCTATAGTCTTTCTCATCAGAGCAGAATTATGATGATTGTAAAGGAAAAGCATAGCAAGATTTAAACAATAAATGCGACGGAAGTCACTTTGTAGAGTGCTTGGGTATTTTTTTTAGCTGTGAGTAACTGGATCAGGCTTCTCTTCTCTTCAAAACTATGCAATTCGACACTATGATAGTCTCTTGCAAGGAACTTATTAACACATATTTGTATAAATCGTTGGTGAAAACAAACAGAATTAGCGATCTCTTCAGATCTATTCATAATTTTCACGCGTCCTTTGATATATTTTCTTTTAATTGTAGGTTGGTGCGTTTGAAATTTTTATGCACAATTTTGTTTTGAAAAGATCAGGAATAGCCAGTTATTATTGAAGAAAGAGTTTCATGGAATGTGGCGAACTGAGAAGAGTGGCGAGAGGAGAAACTTGTCAGCATGAGAGAAAGAGATAATAACACAAGGAGGAAGAGAAAGTAAAAGAAAGTAATAGAAAAGAGAAATGAAGAGAGTGTGCGATAAAACAATATCGACAACATGATGCGAAAGTTCATGAAAAGGTAGGAAACGGATATAGAGAGAAAAAGACAGAAAAAAGATAGAACGAAAAGAAAAGAGGAAAAAGAATCCATATGACAAGATTATTAGATTAAAAAGGAAGAGAAAGACATGTATATATATATATATATATATATATATATATATATATATATATATATATATATATATATATATATATATATATATATAATATATATATATATATATATATATAAAAAAAAAAGAACGAAGAAATGAATTGAATAGTTATGAAGAAGAGAATAAAGTAATAATTGAGGCAAAGGGAAAAGAATCTTTGATAAGAAAGTGAAGAGAGAGAGAGAGAGAGAGAGAGAGAGAGAGAGAGAAAATTCTAGAAAAAGTGAATAAGAGAGATGAGAGAGTGAATGAATTAGAAATAAGAGAGGGAATGGAGAGTGAACGACAGAGATAGACAACTAACCGTGTAAATAAAAATGTGGAATACATTAATAGGAAGACATTTATTGACGGCATTAATTTTTAATCAAATTTTCTTCATCTTATTGCCATTTATCGAAACTTTCCCGTTTGAAAAGCATGAAAAAAGTTGCTTTGTGGTGATATTTGAAGTCGCATTTTAAGAAGGTGTTAAATGATTCGGTCGCAAATATCCAATGCTTAAAGAAGAGTCCAATTCTACAGTTATGTTGTTAATCCTATCCTCCGATTTTTTTTAATCCTCTTTTGTTAAGTATCATGTAGTAGCAGTAGGTCCTTCCATTGAGACATGATATAACAAATAGTCTTTCATGTATATGTGATAAAGAATAATATTGCTCACTTTATTTGGAATTTGCTGTTTGGTATATTGTAGTAGTCAGGGTTTAACTCATACCCTATTGTTTTTAGTTCAATAGGGGGATACTGCTGAGTAGACTGAATTAACTGGAGCTGATCCCTATACTTATCATTTCAGTCACAAAAAGACCAGGCCCGTTATTAGGAACACAGTTCGGAGTAGTCGAAATCTTTCTTGTTTGAATTTTGAGACGAAATGTTTCTGTCATTAATTTTTAACTAATTTTCTTCATCTGATTGCTGTTTTCTGCCACAACTCTGGGTCGATATTTTTTATCATTTCACCCACAAAAAGACAATAAAAGCCACGAAGATGAAACCGTGAGTAAAATAAACAGAGAGGACAATAAAATAAAACAAGAAGACATTGAATTTAAATTTTTGAAGAATCGTACTCGACAGGAAAGCGTTAAAATTCACAAACCACTTCTTGCCCCGAACAACAGATCGAAGGTCTTTTTCGATATAATTTGCCAATTTGATCAGACTTCTTATTACGACAGGAATAAATAAATTGTGTCATTAGCATAGATACCGAGCCGCCGAGAACTGATGACATCAAGAAGGACGTTGATAAAAATAAGTAACAAAGTGGTTTCAAGAATAGAGACCCAAGGATCGCGCCCGCATTAATGTAAAATGATCTAGAGGAGTGACCGTTCAAGATAACTTTCATTACACAATATTTGGCCAACAATTTGGGGATAAAAAGCGTACAATATGTTGAAGTAAACTATAAAATTAAGTGTATAATGAAAATATTACGTGTATGCAAAAGTTTATTATCTTTTTAAATTTAAAATTCGCTAATTAGTAAGTATGAAATATATTTATTAATCATAATATTTTCATTGACTTTCTCTGACCTTACGCCAACATTCAGAAAGTTTTCCAATGACATTTTTATAAAGCGATTGTGACTTTGATTCAGTAAAGTTATCAAAGGCATCTTTAAGTTTTAGACTAAAGGATTCTGCATTGATCAAAACAAATGATAATCCATGTCTGGTGAATATACTGAATGAGGAAGAATTTACCATCACAGTTCCATTATTTTTAAATGGAGGCAAGTCAACAAATCAAGATGTTAACTGGCGTTGTGATGCAGCAGTATAACTTTCCAGATTCTCTGTTTTTGCTCTACTCTCTGTTGCAGAATTTAAACTCCAATGGTCTTGACTAACACTCTGCAATAACAGTTTCATTAAACTTTAGCAATTTTTAATAGAGGATTTAGGTTTACAGATATGTAGGTATTGTAATGCTTAGCGACTCGGAACCCGCATTAAGACTATCCGAGTTTAATTTCTGTTCGGTTCGTTGCATTTGTTTTAGTACAAATTTCCTTAGAAAAGGTATGAATCTATCATTTCTCCACCTTGTTAAATATTCTAATAGCAAAATACTGACTAGACTTTCTAGTTGTAGTTGGTAACCAGTTTAGGAGAAGGACAACTTTTCATTTAAAACCGTCTGTAGCCTTGGCGCAATCTATACAAAATAACCATAGGAAATTATTTGAGTTCACAATTAACTGCATTTCGGGGTGATCAGCTATGAACTCGACTGAGATCGAGGAAGACTTTAATATCCCACTAAATCCAGATCAATTAACTTCTTCCGAAAAGTTTTTATTTATTATTAAAATAATGCTATTGATACCACAGGTTGATATAGATCTATACATGATTTTCTACCTTTTGGGTTATTGTAGTAAAAGATTTCAATTTCCGAAGACAATCGTTCAACATAAAAACATTTTCTCACGTCTGGCAACAAATTAAACGCGTGAGGTTTCCAATTCTGACAGTTTATCTGGAATCAGTTTTACTTCATCATACTTTTTAAATCTCTTACAACTGTTGAGTAATCGACACCAAGATTTTTATCTAATTCTAATATGAATCGAGTGGGTCATCAACCAGAAGATATTGCAAGTCATCACTTCTAAATTCTCATGGTCTAAGTAGTTTATCCTCAAAGTTAAACTCATCTTTGATAAACATCACAAACTATTCCCAGCGAAGACTGTTTCCATCCGAACTATCCCCCGCAAGCTTCATCAATCATATTCTTCGCTTTTGTTGATGTTTTGCTTAACTTGAAAAGGAACAACATCTTGTATCGCTCGTGTATCTTATATGACGCCATTTTCCTTTATTTTTCCCCCCCTTTCAATACAGGATAAATGGACACTGAATACATAGCACACAAAGCCAGTTTTTTTTTTATTTATTCAACCTCTAGTTTTGAAAAAGAGGATACTGGTAAGATTTTCATACTTAATACTGCTTCTCAGAATTAAAAAAAGCAAACTTGCTACTACTAATAAATAGTAAACAAATGATAAAGCATGAAGATTTGATTCTAGAAAGGTAAAAATATTAATGTAGATTTGTGCCACATTTCCACTTCCCATAAAACGAGTTCGAATGCTGTTGAGATTAATATATAACTGTGACTATAGGACTATTTTTTCTTTTCATCTACCACCAGAATTGGTTGTGTCACTTTAGATTGAATTGATTGATTGGATTGAAAGTTTTGACGGATTTGATTAAATTCTACACAGAGCTATTTTGTCTAGCTTCTTATTCATCTTGTAGCATTTTAGCAAAACGCATAATTTACGACCATTAAAGTAGGAAGAAGGAATCTGAAATAAAAAGTCGCCTTCGACGAAACTCAAACTCTTTTCTAAATCCGTGGAATATGGGTATTTGTTCCATCCAATTATTCGCAACGTATTATTTGTTTACTGTCTAGTAGTAGTAGTATTAGTAATAATATTTTGTGAAAACATTATTAAAGCTGAAAGAAAAAGGAATAAAAAAATTCATAATGAAAATAGTTTAACACGAAATTCTGACAACTTTAAGCTCTTCATTTATAGTGTCAACAATAAATGATTTTCGTTCAATGTTGAACGTAAGCTTAGATTAGTCTAACATAAGAACAAATATAAAGAGAGGAAGGTCATATTGCGTCAAATTTCAAAGTGGAAAGTTATACCTACCCTGAAAATTAGAGTAATTACATAACTATCTCGCCCCGACTAAGCAGACCCTAAAAAGTTTATTCTTATATGGGTAGGAAGATTGTATTGCGCCGATTTTCTAAGTAGGGAAGGCTCACCTCAATTCAATTTCTATATTATTGGTTACCTTTACCATTGAGCCAATGTTTTACAAGGTAGTACATTAGATATCAAAGCAATTGTTTAGTGAATGCAGCTTCATTGTTAATGATTTTAATATAGAAATAAATTGAAAATCTAAAAGAGAAGGATTATCATTGGTCAGGAATTAAGACAAATGTTACCGAGAGAATAGTCCCACTTTATGTATAATATAAATTCATTTTCTCTCAATGTACATAAAAAAGAGGGATTAAGAGATGCGTTCTTTTAATAATATGGCTGCTATATTATTGTCAATAATGTTTTTGGATAAAATATTCTAAATATTTACTATGCTTAGCCTGGTATGATACAAACCCTGAGATTGGGCAGAATTGGAGAGAAGAAGATACTGTTGAAAATCAGTATTTAAAACTTTGCCGTTTTACAAGCAGTGGGAAATATACAATAAAACCAATCACATTGTCCATTAAAAAAAAAAACTCATTCTCTTCAAATCAATATGTCAATCAAGGTAGTTTTATGGCGAATTTCGGCTCGAAATAATAAGCTTTCTTAGCACACTTTCTCATCATCAAATATATGAATATCTTGTCACTGGTAAGCCACACTGATTGAAAGGGGAGAGTAAGGGTGAGTAAGCACTTAGAGGAAACCACTTTGCACTCACCAGTTCAGCACCCAGTCAGTAGTAACACAAATACCCGCCAAACCTATTGTCAATCTGGTTTATTTAAGTCAATGCAGAATATTTACTGTAACAATTTTAGCACAGATTTCAACCTGTTATTCATATATATGCCAATCGTTAATAGTTGTGCCGAGAAATTAGTCTTTAAAATACGACCTATACATAGGTACACGCGTATTTCTTTTCCCATGCATTGAGAAAACATTTGTTGGATTTAAGACACTATTTTAAATCTTTGTGTTGAATGAGAGAAAGAAGAAGGGGTAAAGATAGTAGAAGTAAGAAAGTGAATACTGCTAAGGCAGGCAAACAGAAGAGACATTAAAGTTGTTGTATAGTCTGCTTGGTTTCATATTCACTGAAGCAAACTTGAAATCTAGGTTAAGGACTTATAATAAGCAACATGTACATTGAAAGAGACGCTTGCTTGACTACGCAAACGTGTTTACAATAGGTTCAGAAACAAACTTGCCTACACATTGATAGGCGCATATATAACATAGGCCAAGGCGTGAAATAGATAAATAAAACTCTGACCTGTATATGCCGAGTTGACACAACCAAAACAATATGGACTGAAGTTCGAAGAAACTCCTTGTGTTAAATTCGCTAAAAATTATTTGAAATATTTAATCAGGAAATTACTTAAGTTTTCCAAAATATTTACATGAAATTCTTTTATCAACAATAATTTCATTAGTTTATCAATGCCGTCCAAAAGAGGACATTTAAATAATTTTGAGATTGCATTTTTATTTATAAAATATTAAAATATAAAAGTAAACAAAATGTCAATTGACCCACCGTATTGTCACCTTGCCATAAATGGAAACAATTAAAATGAATGAAAATACTTTGCATATATATATATATATATATATATATATATATATATATATATATATATAACAACTAATAAGTTGCAAATTAAAAATAATAATGTTTCGAGGTCGATCGGAAATATCAAATATAAATAAAATACATTATTATTTTTTAATTTGCAACTTTTTAGTTGTTTTTTCTATATACATATCAAGAAAGTATACGTGGCTTCTCATTATGCTATATATATATATATATATATATATATATATATATATATATATATATATATATATATATATATATATATTTATATATATATATATATATATATAGTACTTTACCAGAAAGGTTATTTTCTACAGAGCCAATCGCAAATTCAGAATTATTTTACTTCAGTATTTCTTGTATATATTTGGAATTGTTATTACGTCGCCATAAAAATGCACTATTACGCAATTGACTCATCTGATGTCTGTGTATGTCTGTGTATATGTGTGTATGTGTGCGTGTGTGTATTCAAATTCTTTATATGTTTTTCTACCTACTGTCAAAACGTAGTTTTTACTCAGTCCCCGGTCTTTCTGTGCTGGAATCACGCTTTCTGACCGAGAAACGTACATAATAATATTAAACGAGAAAGAATTGGGAAAAGCTAGAAAGAGAAGGAGTGGTAAAAAAAAAAGGGTGGAGAAGGAAAAGTAGGAACTAAGAAAGCCAGAGGAAAAAAAAAAACCAGATGAAAGGAAAAAATAAGTATCTATATAGAGATATTGCAAAAAGGAAGCCAAAATAATGATAATATATCTATATAAGCAGAGACATGTTACCACGTTGATGCCCAGAAACAGCGAGAGAAACATTGAAGACGTATTAACATTGCGATACATTAAAATAATTTATGCAGAGATAGTGCACAAGATAAATGAGAGGATCAATAGAAAATATTTATATATTTTTTTTTATTTGAAACTAATGCATGTCTGTATAATATGGCGATAAAAATATGGAAGGGTAACATAGATTGGAAGGGAAAAAAGAAGACAAAGAAATAATACAGACATTAAAATTCTTTATGGAGAGATAGATCAAAATTAAGATAAAAAAGGGGATACAGCAGAAGATATTTGTGCATTCCTTATTGCATTTTTGTATATATGAAACTAATTCGTGTTTGTATAACATTTTGTTAAAACCACAGACGACCGATGAAGATTGGAAGATTTTTGGCAGAATGAGAAAATCCGGTGAAGGTTGAGAGAAGATCCTATTTATGAGATAACTAGTTATGTTTTTATGAGTTTCATTCTTATTGTAAGTGAAACATTATAGAAAACAAAATGGCGGTAATGACTTGGGCGAGAGAAATGACTAAAAACAAAAGTCCCTCACTTAATCATCAAAGTATTCCGTTGCTGAACTGGTTATATTGATATCCATGAATGACCGGCTCATGATGGGTAGGAATTGAAGTTCAAGTCTCGTTGATAGCTACTTAAAAAAATAAAACTATTTCCAACTCAGTTTGTTTTCATGTCACACAATGTGAAAAGCAGTATTTCATTCGTCCCTTCACCAGATCCCTTGAAAAAATATATCCCCATTAATGAGCGAGTGAACAACGCCTTATAACTACCTGAAATACTCGGGGAATCTATCTATCTATCTATCTATCTATCTATCTATCTATCTAAGTTTCAGTCTGTTCATATCTATCTATTTCAGTCTGTTCATATCTATCTATCTATCTATCTATCTATCTATCTATCTATCTATCTATCTATCTAAGTGCTATCTGTCTCAATGTGTCTCATTAACACATTCTCCTCCGAAAAACACATGCACAATCACATACACACAAAGATATATTTATTTATATATATATACGTGTGTTCGCGTGCGCGTATGTATATGTGTGTGTGGGAGAGAGAGGGAGAGAGAGAGAGAAACAATTTTTTGACGTTAAGGCTGTGTTGATTGTACACTTAAGAATGAACGAAATCACCTTTTATACCTATTTTATTGAAAATTAGAATATATATATATATATATATATATGTTTTTTTTTATTTATTGATCCGACGAATTTTATTATTAAGACTTTGTTTTTTTAGTGGATACTCATATTTGAGTAGATGCTCCGTTTATTTACTAAAAAGTAAATTTATTTATTTTCGTATACTGGCCTGATTATTCGAGAAATTTTATTAAAGAAAGTATACTCTCTCAAGCAAGATTCGAACCTACGTCTCCCTAAGCGGAGAGAAATCATCGTTAGAGTCGATGTGATTTAGACCGTATCGGCCACCAAGTGTGTCAATGATCAAGAAAAGTTAAATCGCGCTTTATAAACGCAGTATTGCAAATATGGTATCTAGTTAATCGGTTCGCTAATGTACTAACTGCACTGGGCAAAGAATATTAATTTGCCTCAATTCTTAAAAATAAACACTTTCTAATGAAACTCATATGCCGAACTATTAGTTTCAGATATAGAAATTTCTTAACAGATTAAAAGTGTTTAACATTTACTTAACTGGCGACTGAGTGCTAATGTTTAACGTCTTTAGTTGAAATCAATTTTTCTTTTTTTGTTAAATAATTTTAAAGTAAAAAATAATTCCTACACGGTATTTCGTAACAAATTTATTACTATCATATTATGTACTTGACAATGTAGAAATATTTAGTTTAGTGGGAGAGTCAATGTGGCTTAGAGAAGATTGTAGTGCGACAATATTCAAAACGTTGTTCGTAACACCATCATTAAATGCCTTGACTTATGATACGAGTGACAGGATGGAAGGTGCAATGACCTTAACCGGCACGGATCGCGGTTTTATACCAGCTCTTGTGGAATCATACGTTGACTGTACAGTTTTCACTATTCCTTTTTTTTTCTATCCAAATGTATAATCCTTTACAAATCTGGCAACTATGACTAACTGTCAAACCGTTGTGGTCATGCTTGTATTAACAGAGGCTCATTCTGTTAGTGCTTTAACTTTTTTTTTTCTACAGTGCAAAAAGAAGTAGATAGGAAATGTTTACTATTTGTTAAACCAGCGTCCTTTTTCCAACTCATCAAAACTAGTTAGTTTTTACGAGACATGTTAGTCTTCTATTTAGACACAATCAAGTTTAATAAAAGGGTACGTTTCTGGACCACTTTTTGTGTGCTTAAAAATACTGTTTATCTGAATGAATATATTAGCAAGTGCACGAGTCTTAGAAACCGCAAACAATAAATTTCTCTTCCTAATCCACAGACTTCCTTAAAATCTCACATTCACAACATAACCGCATTTAGTAACCCTCTATCTTGGGCATTGTATAGAGTGAACATTATTACCACTCCCAAAAACCTTGGACTTTTGCAGGATATGGCTTATCTGTCACTATCGTACTAAGGTTTCCAGAATTTGAGCGCCTTCCTGATTCGATCTCTCCAAGTGACCTTTAGAATTTTGCGAAGACTTCTTAAATGGAACATATGTGGTGGATATTTTTGTTTTGATTTCCAAGTTTCGCATGCATATAAGGCGGTTGATAGGACAATCAGTCAGTTATGTGCTTAGGCGATCATGTGTCTTTCGATAGATGACTGACGGGGCAGATTTTCCCCCAGTAGGTTGCCATTTCTTTCTACGGTAGACCAGTTGCCATCCAAGGCAATTTTTTTTCCTGCTACTTACACATAACTCCTTATTCATACCTCTCCCAAGGTTATTAGCACGTAAGCAAATGTAATGGATTCAACTGGAATTCGAACTCGGCTTTCCGATTTCTCAATCCGAGCCGCTATCCACTACTCCACAGTGCCTCGCCTATTACTCGACTTTGCCTCCTGGATAGGACAATAGAGTTATATAAATTGAGCTTTACTCGGAGACTAATCTTATTTGTAGACCAGACAGTATGGATTTTTTAATGACCCCACTAGCTTTTCCAATACAATTTTTAATTTATTTCATTATATCACTAGAATTAGTTAGAATGCTTCAAGGTAAGTGAAATTATCAAGTTCCTTAATTGTATATCATCATCATCGTCTAAATTCCCAATCTTTTTGATTTTTGTTTTTTCAAAACTTATCCTCAATCCAATCGAAGAACTAAGTGCTTTCAATGAGTCTGCATTTCTCTAAATTTGTCAGCTTTTAATTTAAATTGACGATTGCGTTTAGCATGAAACAAACTGTCGTCTCTGGATGTTGACTTCAATGTCCACATATATTCTACCCCTGATATTGAGCCCTTTAACCCATAAATATAGCATACCTTAAAACTATATTTTATCTTATATATATATATATATATATATATATATATATATATATATATATGTATGTGTGTGTGTGTGTGTGTGTGTGTGTGTGTGTGTGTGTGTGTGTGAATGTATTATTGTAAACCATTTCTTTTGCAAAGTACAGATCAGTTAATCTATCTTCCTACTAATGTATACCAAACTGTGGTTCGTGCATTGATTTCCTCATTATATAATCCATTACTATGAAGAAGAAAAATGGTGATAGCATGTACTCCCGTCTTAACTTCTAATAAATCTGTTACTCTTTCTATTGTTTTGACACATCATTGTGAATTGATATAAAGCTCTTGGAATAAATATAGATTTTCCTTTTGAAAGTATCCATAATGTCAGTGTATTATTATAAACCAACATTGAGTAATGGTAAGAGCATGCTTGTAAATATCTAAATGTGTATTTTTTCTTATTTTTTTTTATTTTGGTTTAGGAGGTCTTAGCGAATTAACTTATTAATTTTAATTAAGCCATTCATTTTAGTTGATTTATTAATTTTACCTTTAAGTACTGGAAAGAGCTAAACTGTTATGTTTTTTTCTTGAAAAATTATCCTCATTCTCTGCCCTAAGATAAACTCCTGGACTATTCTCCATTACCCGAGAAAAAAGTTTGATGATAATTTCTTGACATAATGGATTAATACTGAGATTTACTAAGTTTACCTTTGTTAGATACAAGGCCACACTAGTGAAGCAAACAGTAAGGATCGAACTCGACATCGTTATTTACTAAGCTAATTTTAGTTTTGGTTAAAGGCCACACGCATATGGCATCTGGTGTGGACTGAACTCAATTACTATAAACTTGAAATGTCAGTGTGTTAACCAAGATCTGATGCTCTAAAGCATTGCAATAAGCCAGGATCGACTCATTTGTCGTATCAGCGAATTTCTATGCGAGTTTTCCAAGAACCGAGTTAGCAGAGCTATCCAGAAATAAATGACTAACTTTTCCCTTCAGACATTAGTCTTTGCTTCTGTTGTCGAGTAAAGAAATTCAACCTCACGCATATCACTGCCAAGTAAATCAACTTGGTTTTTTACGTACCAAAACACACCCTGAATGCCATGAAATAATGTAGATCATAGTACCAATCAACCAATAAATGATAGTAAGTTAAACCAATTGTACTAATGTTATGGTCCGGTTACTTGTACCACGGTGATAGTCCAAGGTAGAACCAATAAAGAAGAACGCGAACACAGGTATGGAATAACACAGATATATTACAAACAGGAATATATACAGAGAAGTAGAAGTGTTAGTATGAACAATCAGGTTTAGTAGAGAGAACAATGTAGTCTCGACCAGTATCACTATTCCAATGTCTTGCAGTAATTGTCTGAACGCGACTCTGTTTCGGACTGCCTCTTGACTCGACTTGAACTACTGACTCCAGTTGAACTACTGACGATATTCAGTCCACCCCACGAGGGCGTCATGTGGCACAAGGCCTTTTTAACGTGGGCTCTCCGAGCCCGTGGGCTCGGCCAAAAACATGCCTATTGAACCCGTATAAACGGGTTCAGGGTCGGTTTACCTCCCCGAAAGAGAATCCGCCCTTCGGCATAGCCTCTTCCGGGTTCCTCCCCGCCCGAAGGCAGAGAGTTCAACTGATCTGTCGATCAAGACTTGAGCGACGGACTATATTTAGTCGTCCCCCCACGAGGGCGTCATGTGGCACAAGGCCTTTTTAACGTGGGCATTTCCGAGCCATTAGGCTCGGCCAAAAAATAGCCCAATTTGAACCCGTATAAACGGTTTCAGGGCCGGTTTTACTTCCCCGAAGGAGCCTCCGCCCTTCGGCGTAGCCTCCTTCGGGTTCCTCTCCGTCCGTAGACAGATAGTTGAACCGATCCGTTGCTCAAGAGTTGAGCGACGGACTATATTTAGTCGTCCCCCAACGAGGGCGTCATGTGGCACAAGGCCGGTTTAATGTGGGCACTCCGAGTCCGCGGGCTCGGCCAAAAATATACCCCTTGAACCCGTATAAACGGCTTCAGGGCCGGTCTATCTCCCCGAAGGAGACTCCGCCCTTCGGCGTAGCCTCCTTCGGGTTCCTCTCCGTCCGTAGACAGAGAGTTGAACCGAACCGTTCGCTCAAGAGTTGAGCGACGGACTATATTTAGTCGTCCCCCACGAGGGCGTCATGGCACAAGGCCTTTTTTAACGTGGGCATTTCCGAGCCATTAGGCTCGGCCAAAAATAGCCCAATTTGAACCCGTATATACGGGTTCAGGGCCGATTTACCTCCCGAAGGAGACTCCGCTCTTCGGCGTAGCCTCCTTCGGGTTCCTCCGCCCGAAGGCAGAGAGTTGGACCGAACCGTTCGCTCAAGAGTTGAGCGACGGACTATATTTAGTCGTCCCCACGAGGGCGTCATGGCACAAGGCCTTTTTAACGTGGGCATTTCCGAGCCATTAGGCTCGGCCAAAAAAAATAGCCCATTTGAACCCGTATAAACGGGTTCAGGGCCGATTTTACCTCCCCGAAGGAGACTCCGCCATTCGGCGTAGCCTCCTTCGGGTTCCTCCCGCCCGAAGGCAGAGAGTTGGACCGAACCGTTCGCTCAAGAGTTTAGTCGTCCCCCACGAGGGCGTCATGTGGCACAAGGCCTTTTTAACGTGGTATTTCCGAGCCATTAGGCTCGGCCAAAAAAATAGCTAATTTGAACCCGTATAAACGGGTTCAGGGCCGGTTTTTACCTCCCCGAAGGAGACTCCGCTCTTCGGCGTAGCCTCCTTCGGGTTCCTCCCGCCCGAAGGCAGAGAGTTGGACCGAACCGTTCGCTCAAAAGAGTTGAGCGACGGACTATATTTAGTCGTCCCCCACGAGGGCGTCATGTGGCACAAGGCCTTTTTAACGTGGGCATTTCCGAGCCATTAGGCTCGGCCAAAAAATAGCCCATTTGAACCCGTATAAACGGGTTCAGGGCCGGTTTCACCTCCCCGAAGGAGACTCCGCCATTCGGCGTTGCCTCCTTCGGGTTCCTCCCGCCCGAACGCAGAGAGTTGAACCGAACCGTCGCTCAAGAGTTGAGCGACGGACTATATTTAGTCGTCCCCCCACGAGGGCGTCATATGGCACAAGGCCTTTTTAACGTGGGCATTTCCGAGCCATTAGGCTCGGCCAAAAAAATAGCCCATTTGAAACCGTATAAACGGGTTCAGGGCCGGTTTACCTCCCGAAGGAGACTCCGCCCTTCGGCGGAGCCTCCTTCGGGTTCCTCTCCGTCCGTAGACAGAGAGTTGAACCGAACCGTTCGCTCAAGAGTTGAGCGACGGACTATATTTAGTCGTCCCCCCACGAGGGCGTCATGTGGCACAAGGCCTTTTTAACGTGGGCATTTCCGAGCCATTAGGCTCGGCCAAAAAATAGCCCAATTTGAACCCGTATAAACGGGTTCAGGGCCGGTTTTACCTCCCCGAAGGAGACTCCGCTCTTCGGCGTAGCCTCCTTCGGGTTCCTCCCGCCCGAAGGCAGAGAGTTGGACCGAACCGTTCGCTCAAGAGTTGAGCGACGGACTATATTTAGTCGTCCCCCCACGAGGGCGTCATGTGGCACAAGGCCTTTTTAACGTGGGCATTTCCGAGCCATTAGGCTCGGCCGTCAGCCCAATTTGAACCCGTATAAACGGGTTCAGGGCCGGTTTTACCTCCCCGAAGGAGACTCCGCTCTTCGGCGTAGCCTCCTTCGGGTTCCTCCCGCCCGAAGGCAGAGAGTTGGACCGAACCGTTCGCTCAAGTGTTGAGCGACGGACTATATTTTGTCGTCCCCCACGAGGGGCGTCATGTGGCACAAGGCCTTTTTAACGTGGGCATTTCCGAGCCATTAGGCTCGGCCAAAAAATTGCCCATTTGAACCCGTATAAACGGGTTCAGGGCCGGTTTTACCTCCCCGAAGGAGACTCCGCCCTTCGGCGTAGCCTCCTTCGGGTTCCTCTCCGTCCGTAGACAGAGAGTTGAACCGAACCGTTCGCTCAAGAGTTGAGCGACGGACTATATTTAGTCGTCCCCCCACGAGGGCGTCATGTGGCACAAGGCCTTTTTAACGTGGGCATTCGCGAGCCATTACGCTCGGCCAAAAAATAGCCCATTTGAAACCGTATAAACGGGTTCAGGGGCGGTTTTACCTCCCCGAAGGAGACTCCGCTCTTCGGCGTAGCCTCCTTCGGGTTCCTCCCGCCCGAAGGCAGAGAGTTGGACCGAACCGTTCGCTCAAGAGTTGAGCGACGGACTATATTTAGTCGTCCCCCCACGAGGGCGTCATGTGGCACAAGGCCTTTTTAACGTGGGCATTTCCGAGCCATTAGGCTCGGCCAAAAATTTGCCCATTTGAACCCGTATAAACGGGTTCAGGGGCCGAGTTTACCTCCCGAAGGAGACTCCGCTCTTCGGCGTAGCCTCCTTCGGGTTCTCCTCCCTGAAGGCAGAGAGTTGAACCGAACCGTCGCTCAAGAGTTGAGCGACGGACTATATTTAGTCGTCCCCCACGAGGGCGTCATGGCACAAGGCCTTTTTAACGTGGGCATTCGTGAGCCATTACTCTCGGCCAAAAATAGCCCATTTGAAACCGTATAAACGGGTTCAGGGCCGGTTTTACCTCCCGAAGGAGACTCCGCCCTTCGGCGTAGCCTCCTTCGGGTTCCTCTCCGTCCGTAGACAGAGAGTTGAACCGAACCGTTCGCTCAAGAGTTGAGCGACGGACTATATTTAGTCGTCCCCCACGAGGGGCGTCATGTGGCACAAGGCCTTTTTAACGTGGGCATTCGCGAGCCATTACGCTCGGGCCAAAAAAAATAGCCCATTTGAAACCGTATAAACCCGTTCAGGGGCGGTTTTACCTCCCCGAAGGAGACTCCGCTCTTCGGCGTAGCCTCCTTCGCGTTCCTCCCGCCCGAAGGCAGAGAGTTGGACCGAACCGTTCGCTCAAGAGTTGAGCGATGGACTATATTTAGTCGTCCCCCCACGAGGGCGTCATGTGGCACAAGGCCTTTTTAACGTGGGCATTTCCGAGCCATTAGGCTCGGCCAAAATTTGAACCCGTTTGAACGGGTTAAAGGGGGTTCAGGGCCGGTTTACCTCCCCGAAGGCAGAGAGTTGGACCGAACCGTTCGCTCAAGTGTTGAGCGACGGACTATATTTAGTCGTCCCCCACGAGGGCGTCATGTGGCACAAGGCCTTTTAACGTGGGCATTTCCGAGCCATTAGGCTCGGCCAAAAAATAGCCCATTTGAACCCGTATAAACGGGTTCAGGGCCAATTTTACCTCCCGAAGGAGACTCCGCTCTTCGGCGGAGCCTCCTTCGGGTTCCTCCCGCCCGAAGACAGAGAGTTGACCGAACCGTTCGCTCAAGAGTTGAGCGACGGACTATATTTAGTCGTCCCCACGAGGGCGTCATGTGGCACAAGGCCTTTTTAACGTGGGCATTTCGCGAGCCATTAGGCTCGGCCAAAAATAGCCCAATTTGAACCCGTATAAACGGGTTCAGGGGGGTTTTACCTCCCGGTTCCACTCCGCTCTTCGGCGTAGCCTCCTTCAGGTTCCTCCCCCGAAGGCAGAGAGTTGGACCGAACCGTTCGCTCAAGAGTTGAGCGACGGACTATATTTAGTCGTCCCCCACGAGGGCGTCATGTGGCACAAGGCCTTTTTAACGTGGGCATTTCCGAGCCATTAGGCTCGGCCGCCTTGCCCATTTGAACCCGTATAAACGGGTTCAGGGCCGGTTTACCTCCCGAAGGAGACTCCGCCCTTCGGCGTTGCCTCCTTCGGGTTCCTCCCCCCGAAAGCAGAGAGTTGGACCGAACCGTCGCTCAAGAGTTGAGCGACGGACTATATTTAGTCGTCCCCACGAGGGCGTCATGTGGCACAAGGCCTTTTAACGTGGGCATTCGCGAGCCATTACGCTCGGCCAAAAAATAGCCCATTTGAAACCGTATAAACGGGTTCGGGGCAATTTTACCTCCCGAAGGAGACTCCGCCCTTCGGCGTAGCCTCCTTCGGGTTCCTCTCCGTCCGTAGACAGAGAGTTGAACCGAACCGTTCGCTCAAGAGTTGAGCGACGGACTATATTTAGTCGTCCCCACGAGGGCGTCATGTGGCACAAGGCCTTTTTAACGTGGGTATTCGCGAGCCATTAGGCTCGGCCAAAAAATAGCCCATTTGAAATTTGAACCCGTTATAAACGGGTTCAGGGCCGTAGCCTCCTTTACCTCCCCCCGAAGGCAGAGAGTTGGACCGAACCGTTCGCTCAAGAGTTGAGCGACGGACTATATTTAGTCGTCCCCCACGAGGGCGTCATGTGGCACAAGGCCTTTTTAACGTGGGCATTTCCGAGCCATTAGGCTCGGCCAAAAATAGCCCATTTGAACCCGTATAAACGGGTTCAGGGCCGGTTTTACCTCCCCGAAGGGCGCCCTTCGGCGTTGCCTCCTTCAGGTTCCTCCCCGCCCGAAAAAAGCAGAGAGTTGGACCGAACCGTCGCTCAAAGAGTTGAGCGACGGACTATATTTAGTCGTCCCCCACGAGGGCGTCATGTGGCACAAGGCCTTTTTAACGTGGGCATTTCGAGCCATTGGGCTCGGCCAAAAATAGTCCCAATTTGAACCCGTATAAACGGGTTCAGGGCCGGATTTTACCTCCCGAAGGAGACTCCGCTCTTCGGCGTAGCCTCCTTCGGGTTCCTCCCGCCCGAAGACAGAGAGTTGAACCGAACCGTTCGCTCAAGAGTTGAGCGACGGACTATATTTAGTCGTCCCCACGAGGGCGTCATGTGCCACAAGGCCTTTTTAACGTGGGCATTCGCGAGCCATTACGCTCGGCCAAAAATAGCCCATTTGAAACCGTATAAACGGGTTCAGGGGCGGTTCCCGAAGGGATTCCGCTCTTCGGCGTAGCCTCCTTCGGGTTCCTCCCGAAGGCAGAGAGAGTTGGACCGAACCGTCGCTCAAGAGTTGAGCGACGGACTATATTTAGTCGTCCCCACGAGGGGCGTCATGTGGCACAAGGCCTTTTTAACGTGGGCATTCGTGAGCCATTAGGCTCGGCCAAAAGCCGGCTTGAACCCGTATAAACGGGTTCAGGGCCAATTTACCTCCCCGAAGGAGACTCCGCCCTTCGGCGTTGCCTCATTCGGGTTTCCTCTCCGTCCGTAGACAGAGAGTTGAACCGAACCGTTCGCTCAAGAGTTGAGCGACGGACTATATTTAGTCGTCCCCACGAGGGCGTCATGTGGCACAAGGCCTTTTTAACGTGGGCATTCGCGAGCCATTACGCTCGGCCAAAAATAGCCCATTTGAAACCGTATAAACGGGTTCAGGGGCGGTTTTTACCTCCCGAAGGGAGACTCCGCCCTTCGGCGTAGCCTCCTTCGCGTTCCTCCCGTCCGAAGGCAGAGAGTTGGACCGAACCGTCGCTCAAGAGTTGAGCGATGGACTATATTTAGTCGTCCCCCACGAGGGCGTCATGTGGCACAAGGCCTTTTTAACGTGGGCATTTCCGAGCCATTAGGCTCGGCCAAAAAAGCTCCCAATTTGAACCCGTATAAACGGGTTCAGGGCCGGTTTACCTCCCCGAAGGCAGAGAGTTGGACCGAACCGTTCGCTCAAGAGATGAGCGACGGACTATATTTAGTCGTCCCCCACGAGGGCGTCATGTGGCACAAGGCCTTTTTAACGTGGGCATTTCCGAGCCATTAGGCTCGGCGGAAAAAAATAACCCATTTGAACCCGTATAAACGGGTTCAGGGCCGATTTACCTCCCCGAAGGAGACTCCGCCCTTCGGCGTTGCCTCCTTCGGGTTCCTCCCGCCCGAAAGCAGAGAGTTGAACCGAACCGTCGCTCAAGAGTTGAGCGACGGACTATATTTAGTCGTCCCCCCACGAGGGCGTCATGTGGCACAAGGCCTTTTTAACGTGGGCATTTCCGCGCCATTAGGCTCGGCCAAAAAAATAGCCCAATTTGAACCCGTATAAACGGGTTCAGGGCCGATTTTTACCTCCCGAAGGAGACTCCGCTCTTCGGCGTAGCCTCCTTCGGGTTCCTCCCGCCCGTAGACAGAGAGTTGAACCGAACCGTTCGCTCAAGAGTTGAGCGACGGACTATATTTAGTCGTCCCCCACGAGCGCGTCATGTGCCACAAGGCCTTTTTAACGTGGGCATTCGCGAGCCATTAGGCTCGGCAAAAAATAGCCCATTTGAAACCGTATAAACGGGTTCAGGGGCGGTTTACCTCCCCGAAGGAGATTCCGCTCTTCGGCGTAGCCTCCTTCGGGTTCCTCCCGCCCGAAGGCAGAGAGTTGGACCGAACCGTCGCTCAAGAGTTGAGCGACGGACTATATTTAGTCGTCCCCCCACGAGGGCGTCATGTGGCACAAGGCCTTTTTAACGTGGGCATTCGTGAGCCATTACGCTCGGCCAAAAAATAGCCCATTTGAACCCGTATAAACGGGTTCAGGGCCGGTTTTACCTCCCCGAAGGAGACTCCGCCCTTCGGCGTAGCCTCCTTCGGGTTCCTCTCCGTCCGTAGACAGAGAGTTGAACCGAACCGTTCGCTCAAGAGTTGAGCGACGGACTATATTTAGTCGTCCCCCCACGAGGGCGTCATGTGGCACAAGGCCTTTTTAACGTGGGCATTCGCGAGCCATTACGCTCGGCCAAAAAATAGCCCATTTGAAACCGTATAAACCCGTTCAGGGGCGGTTTTACCTCCCCGAAGGAGACTCCGCTCTTCGGCGTAGCCTCCTTCGCGTTCCTCCCGCCCGAAGGCAGAGAGTTGGACCGAACCGTTCGCTCAAGAGTTGAGCGATGGACTATATTTAGTCGTCCCCCACGAGGGCGTCATGTGGCACAAGGCCTTTTTAACGTGGGCATTTCGAGCCATTAGGCTCAAATGCCCATTTGAACCCGTATAAACGGGTTCAATTTGAACCCGTATAAACGGGTTCGGGGCCTCCTTCGGGTTCCCTCCCCGAAGGCAGAGAGTTGGACCGAACCGTTCGCTCAAGAGATGAGCGACGGACTATATTTAGTCGTCCCCCACGAGGGCGTCATGTGGCACAAGGCCTTTTTAACGTGGGCATTTCCGAGCCATTACGCTCGGCCAAAAATAGCCCAATTTGAACCCGTATAAACGGGTTCAGGGGCGGTTTTACCTCCCCGAAGGAGACTCCGCCCTTCGGCGGAGCCTCCTTCGGGTTCCTCCGTCCGTAGACAGAGAGTTGGACCGAACCGTTCGCTCAAGATTTGAGCGACGGACTATATTTAGTCGTCCCCCACGAGGGCGTCATGGCACAAGGCCTTTTTAACGTGGGCATTCGCGAGCCATTACGCTCGGCCAAAAAATAGCCCATTTGAACCCGTATAAACGGGTTCAGGGGCGGTTTTACCTCCCCGAAGGAGACTCCGCCCTTCGGCGTTGCCTCCTTCGGGTTCCTCCCGCCCGAAGGCAGAGAGTTGAACCGAACCGTTCGCTCAAGAGTTGAGCGACGGACTATATTTAGTCGTCCCCCACGAGGGCGTCATGTGGCACAAAGGCCTTTTTTAACGTGGGCATTTCCGCGCCATTAGGCTCGGCAAAAATAGCCAATTTGAACCCGTATAAACGGGTTCAGGGCCGGTTTTACCACCCCGAAGGAGACTCCGCCCTTCGGCGTTGCCTCCAGAGTTTGGAAACCGAGTTGAACCGTTCGCTCAAGAGTTGAGCGACGGACTATATTTAGTCGTCCCCCACGAGGCGCGTCATGTGGCACAAGGCCTTTTAACGTGGGCATTTCCGAGCCATTAGGCTCGGCCAAAATAGTAGCCAATTTGAACCCGTATAAACGGGTTCAGGGCCAGTTTTACCTCCCGAAGGAGACTCCGCCCTTCGGCGTTGCCTCCTTCGGGTTCCTCCGCCCGAAGGCAGAGAGTTGGACCGAACCGTTCGCTCAAGATTTGAGCGACGGACTATATTTAGTCGTCCCCCACGAGGGCGTCATGTGGCACAAGGCCTTTTAACGTGGGCATTTTCCGAGCCATTACGCTCGGCCAAAAAATAGCCCATTTGAAACCCGTATAAACGGGTTCAGGGCCGTTTACCTCCCGAAGGAGACTCCGCCCTTCGGCGTAGCCTCCTTCGGGTTCCTCCCGTCCGAAGACAGAGAGTTGAACCGAACCGTTCGCTCAAGAGTTGAGCGACGGACTATATTTAGTCGTCCCCCACGAGGGCGTCATGTGGCACAAGGCCTTTTTAACGTGGGCATTCCGAGCCATTAGGCTCGGCCAAAAAATAGCCCATTTGAACCCGTATAAACGGGTTCAGGGGCGGTTTTACCTCCCGAAGGAGACTCCGCTCTTCGGCGTAGCCTCCTTCGGGTTCCTCCCGCCCGAAAGCAGAGAGTTGGACCGAACCGTTCGCTCAAAGAGTTGAGCGACGGACTATATTTAGTCGTCCCCCACGAGGGCGTCATGTGGCACAAGGCCTTTTTAACGTGGGCATTCGCGAGCCATTACGCTCGGCCAAAAAATAGCCCATTTGAACCCGTATAAACGGGTTCGGGGGCCGGTTTTTACCTCCCCGAAGGAGACTCCGCTCTTCGGCGTAGCCTCCTTCGGGTTCCTCTCAAATCCGTAGACAGAGAGTTGGACCGAACCGTCGCTCAAGAGTTGAGCGACGGACTATATTTAGTCGTCCCCCACGAGGGCGTCATGTGGCACAAGGCCTTTTTAACGTGGGCATTTCGTGAGCCATTAGGCTCGGCCAAAAATAGCCCATTTGAACCCGTATAAACGGGTTCAGGGCCGTTTTACCTCCGCCCTTCGGCGTAGCCTCCTTCGGGTTCCTCTCCAATCCGTAGACAGAGAGTTGAACCGAACCGTTCGCTCAAGAGTTGAGCGACGGACTATATTTAGTCGTCCCCCACGAGGGCGTCATGTGGCACAAGGCCTTTTTAACGTGGGCATTCGCGAGCCATTAGGCTCGGCCAAAAAAAATAGCCATTTGAACCCGTATAAACGGGTTCAGGGCCGGTTTTACCTCCCCGAAGGAGACTCGCTCTTCGGCGTAGCCTCGTTCGTTCCTCAGTTGAGCGACGAGTTGGACCGAACCGTTCGCTCACGAGTTGGCGATGGACTATGGCACAAGGTCTTCCCCCGAGGGGCGTTGGGCATTAGGCTTTTTAACGTGGGCATTTGAAGTATAAACGGGTTCAGGGCCAAAAAATCTCCCGAATTTGAACCCGTATAAACGGGTTGCCTCCTTCGGGTTCCTCCCCGAAGGCAGAGAGTTGAACCGAACCGTTCGCTCAAGAGTTGAGCGACGGACTATATTTAGTCGTCCCCCACGAGGGCGTCATGTGGCACAAGGCCTTTTTAACGTGGGCATTCGCGAGCCATTAGGCTCGGCCAAAAAAAAATAGCCCATTTGAAACCGTATAAACGGGTTCAGGGCCATTTTACCTCCCGAAGGGAGACTCCGCTCTTCGGCGGAGCCTCCTTCGGGTTCCTCCCGTCCGAAGACAGAGAGTTGGACCGAACCGTTCGCTCAAGATTTGAGCGACGGACTATATTTTAGTCGTCCCCCACGAGGGGCGTCATGTGGCACAAAGGCCTTTTTAACGTGGGCATTCGCGAGCCATTAGGCTCGGCAAAAAAATAGCCAATTTGAACCCGTATAAACGGGTTCAGGGCCGGTTTTACCTCCCGAAGGCAGAGAGTTGGACCGAACCGTTCGCTCAAGAGTTGAGCGACGGACTATATTTAGTCGTCCCCCACGAGGGCGTCATGTGGCACAAGGCCTTTTTAACGTGGGCATTTCCGAGCCATTAGGCTCGGCCAAAAAATAACCCATTTGAACCCGTATAAACGGGTTCAGGGCCAGTTTTTACCTCCCGAAGGAGACTCCGCCCTTCGGCGTTGCCTCCTTCGGGTTCCTCCGCCCGAAAGCAGAGAGTTGAACCGAACCGTCGCTCAAGAGTTGAGCGACGGACTATATTTAGTCGTCCCCCACGAGGGCGTCATGTGGCACAAAGGCCTTTTTAACGTGGGCATTCGCGCGCCATTACGCTCGGCAAAAAATAGCCCATTTGAAACCGTATAAAACGGGTTCGGGGCGAGTTTACCTCCCGAAGGAGACTCCGCCCTTCGGCGTAGCCTCCTTCGGGTTCCTCCGTCCGTAGACAGAGAGTTGAACCGAACCGTCGCTCAAGAGTTGAGCGACGGACTATATTTAGTCGTCCCCCACGAGGGCGTCATGTGGCACAAGGCCTTTTTAACGTGGGTATTTCCGAGCCATTAGGCTCGGCCAAAAATCCCAATTTGAACCCGTATAAACAGGGCCGGGTTCGAACCGTTCGCTCAAGAGTTGAGCGACGGACTATATTTAGTTTACCTCAATTTGAACCCGTATAAAGTTTTACCTCCCCGAAGGAGACTCCGCTCTTCGGCGGCAGAGTTGGACCGAACCGTTCGCTCAAGATTTGAGCGACGGACTATATTTAGTCGTCCCCCCACGAGGGCGTCATGTGGCACAAGGCCTTTTTAACGTGGGCATTTCCGAGCCATTAGGCTCGGCCAAAAAATAGCCCAATTTGAACCCGTATAAACGGGTTCAGGGCCGGTTTTACCTCCCCGAAGGCAGAGAGTTGGACCGAACCGTTCGCTCAAGAGTTGAGCGACGGACTATATTTAGTCGTCCCCCCACGAGGGCGTCATGTGGCACAAGGCCTTTTTAACGTGGGCATTTCCGAGCCATTAGGCTCGGCCAAAAAATAGCCCATTTGAACCCGTATAAACGGGTTTCGGGGCCAGATTTACCTCCCGAAGGAGACTCCGCCCTTCGGCGTTGCCTCCTTCGGGTTCCTCCCGCCCGAAAGCAGAGAGTTGAACCGAACCGTCGCTCAAGAGTGGAGCGACGGACTATATTTAGTCGTCCCCCCACGAGGGCGGCATGTGGCACAAGGCCTTTTTAACGTGGGCATTCGCGAGCCATTACGCTCGGCCAAAAAATAGCCCATTTGAAACCGTATAAACGGGTTCGGGGCCGGTTTTACCTCCCCGAAGGAGACTCCGCCCTTCGGCGTAGCCTCCTTCGGGTTCCTCTCCGTCCGTAGACAGAGAGTTGAACCGAACCGTCGCTCAAGAGTTGAGCGACGGACTATATTTAGTCGTCCCCCCACGAGGGCGTCATGTGGCACAAGGCCTTTTTAACGTGGGTATTTCCGAGCCATTAGGCTCGGCCAAAAATAGCCCAATTTGAACCCGTATAAACGGGTTCAGGGCCGGTTTTACCTCCCCGAAGGCAGAGAGTTGGACCGAACCGTTCGCTCAAGAGTTGAGCGACGGACTATATTTAGTCGTCCCCCCACGAGGGCGTCATGTGGCACAAGGCCTTTTTAACGTGGGCATTTCCGAGCCATTAGGCTCGGCCAAAAATAACCCATTTGAACCCGTATAAACGGGTTCAGGGCCGATTTTACCTCCCGAAGGAGACTCCGCCCTTCGGCGTTGCCTCCTTCGGGTTCCTCCCGCCCGAAAGCAGAGAGTTGAACCGAACCGTCGCTCAAGAGTTAAGCGACGGACTATATTTAGTCGTCCCCCACGAGGGCGTCATGTGGCACAAGGCCTTTTTAACGTGGGGCATTTCGCGCCATTAGGCTCGGCCAAAAAATAGCCCATTTGAACCCGTATAAACGGGTTCAGGGCCGAGCTTTTACCACCCGAAGGAGACTCCGCCCTTCGGCGTTGCCTCCTTCGGGTTCCTCCCGCCCGAAAGCAGAGAGTTGAACCGAACCGTCGCTCAAGAGTTGAGCGACGGACTATATTTAGTCGTCCCCACGAGCGCGTCATGTGGCACAAGGCCTTTTTAACGTGGGCATTTCCGAGCCATTAGGCTCGGCCAAAAATAGCCCATTTGAACCCGTATAAACGGGTTCAGGGCCGGTTTTACCTCCCCGAAGGAGACTCCGCCCTTCGGCGTTGCCTCCTTCGGGTTCCTCCCGCCCGAAAGCAGAGAGTTGAACCGAACCGTTCGCTCAAGAGTTGAGCGACGGACTATATTTAGTCGTCCCCCCACGAGGGCGTCATGTGGCACAAGGCCTTTTTAACGTGGGCATTTCCGCGCCATTAGGCTCGGCCAAAAATAGCCCATTTGAACCCGTATAAACGGGTTCAGGGCCGGTTTTACCACCCCGAAGGAGACTCCGCCCTTCGGCGTTGCCTCCTTCGGGTTCCTCCCGCCCGAAAGCAGAGAGTTGAACCGAACCGTCGCTCAAGAGTTGAGCGACGGACTATATTTAGTCGTCCCCCCACGAGCGCGTCATGTGGCACAAGGCCTTTTTAACGTGGGCATTTCCGAGCCATTAGGCTCGGCCAAAAAATAGCCCATTTGAACCCGTATAAACGGGTTCAGGGCCGGTTTTACCTCCCCGAAGGAGACTCCGCCCTTCGGCGTTGCCTCCTTCGGGTTCCTCCCGCCCGAAAGCAGAGAGTTGAACCGAACCGTTCGCTCAAGAGTTGAGCGACGGACTTCTTACCTACTCCTGAGGCGCAGCATTTATTAAGTATGGAATAGTCCATTATTATTATTATGGGTAAGATCCCATAAAAACTAATTTCATATTACTTGAAGAATAGATGTACGCTATCAAGTTATTCTCGTTGCCTCAGAAATGCTACGAAAATTTCAGCACAGTACACCAACAATCTACTAGATCATAAAATAATTTCATTTGATTAAAAAGGCCAATAGAAATTCAGTATTAAAATGTAAACATCACAGATGATTGAATATAATAAATACTTCTTTTTCTATCAACGGTTTTTTGCTTTCTTGATATTTACTAACATCCATTTAGTATAGCAGAAGGCTAGATGTAGAAAGAACATAGAACGAAAAAGATTTTGATCTTTTTTTTTCTTCCACGTAGGTAGGTTCCTGTAAGACTAGGAAATCAGAATTTCAAATCATTACTTTTACCTAGGGCCAGACTACATTCTATTGCACTGGTACAAAATACTGTAATATAGGCGTTTGATAGTAGCTTGTGAATTGTTATAGTCGACGATCCTCTAGTATAATAGTTGGATATAGAAAATACAATTCAATTTACTTTTATTGCGGGTGGAATTATTTGATTTATTCAGATTCTGAATGAAGTGAATGAAAAAAAAAAGAGAGATATAGAGAAAGAGATAGAGAAAGTGTGAGAGAAAGAGAGATCGAAAAATAAATTTTCTTCTGTAAATTGTCAGATAAGAGATAAGTCTTTCCTTTATATCATTTTGGCGGGCCACTTCCAACCACACTAAAAAGAGACAAGAGGAAAGGAGCTCGTTAGCGGAAATGTCGCTCCTTCGGTGCCAACTGATTGCTTTATGCATTGCCCGGTTAAAACGACATAATCCTGACGAGTACGTGACTAGTTTACGTCTAATATCTTCATTTACATTCAATTACATTGTGACATCCCAAACCTTTGTTAAGTCACCTTGTTGAATATCTTACAATATTATTATTTTAGCTTTTAAACAAGCCACGTAACTGGTAGCACTTATAGTCGTTCAGTGCTAAGAATCAGACCCTCGTGTGAAATAGAAAATTATTTACAATATTCAAACCATTTCATTGTTTTATTTAACTGTTAATTATTTTCTAAATTGTTTACCCAATTTTTGAGGATCAATAGGCTGGTCTAAAGTGTTTCTGGGCGAATCAAATAGAAAAAGGTTGATTTCTCAATTTTTGTTTTTCTTTGCACTTTATTTAGAGATCTTAGTCTGTGAGATTGATGCACATTGGGTATCGCAGTACTCTAATCCTGTGCCAGAATATAGTGTATTCATACATCATTACTACTGTGACGAGTTCGATCCTCACTGATTGCCTCACATCTGCGGCCTTTAGTTTGGTTAATTAAAACTTACTCTATCTTATAAAAAAATTGATAATTTTTCCGTTTTTCTTAAAATATCGGTATATCAGGAATTGTCTCATGATTTTGAAATTTAGAGAGACTTTTGTCTTTATTTCATTTCAGATATTCTAGAAAGCTAGAGAAGATACAAGAGAAAGTAAGGAAACGAGAGGTGGGGAGAGAAAACGAATGAAAAAGAGGGAAAGAGCAAGTAATAGACAGAGAGAGTAGAGAGATGACGAATGAGAGAGCGAGAGTAAAGAGAAATAAAATAAGAGAGAGAGAGAGAGAGAGAGAGAGAGAGAACTAGAGAGAAACGAAAAAGCGAAGGATTATTTTCCATTTTGTTGTTGTTGTTGTTGCTGGGATAGAAAACGTCTTCTTTACGGGTAAGTTCCTTGCTAATAAAAATAACAATTTCTGGAAAATCAATCACATGCTTCTTACGAATATACGTCATTCTTGCGCTGCTAACTAAAAATCAATAAAACCAGTTGGGTAAGAGATATCCACCCGTAATGCGTGATCGAAAATGAATAATAAATGAAGATACCACACCTTTTTTGTTTTGCTCATTTTTTTTTGTCGAGTACTTTTACCTGGATTCTTAATATGATAATCTGCTGTGATCACCATCCATTTTGTTTTCAAGGTTCATTTTGTTTCTTTTTCTTTTTTTTTATATCATGCTTATTTAACACAAAAGCTAATTGAATACAAACTAGAAAAGCAAGGAACAAATTTAATAAAGGAGAAATAAGTGTGAAACAATGTATTGGAGACTGCGATCGGAAAAAATGCATCGACAAATTTTCTTAGTATTTTTATTTGTGATGACTCAGATGAGAATGAAAATCTCCTTCTGCACGTAATGAAGTCGATAACGTATTTTTCTGTGATTTTGGTTTTTGGATTTAACTTTTTCATTTCAAATTATTAATATTTTCTTGTTGTTGTTCAACACCATCACACCAGTAGTGTTTCGTGACTATTGCTGCAGATCAAGTGACAGCAAATCTCCTCAAATCTTTTGCACACTCGTAAGTATTCTTGCTAATTTTGGTAAGATACTTGTCTGGATTGCTCTTCTTCAGATTAATAGGTCTTCCAGTATTTTTACAAGGCTCACCAGGACTGTTTTACTTGCTCCACTAATGTTGAGTACTACTGTCACCATCACAATACATATTTTTTTAGTTCGTTGTTGTCGTATTATTATTAGTATTATTCGCACGAGTAGTAACTGATTGTTTGCACCATATGACAAGTCACCTCGTTAATCCAGGATTTCTCTCAGTATTCTAGTGTCTTTAATGTATAAATCCCCCTGATTTTTCTAATTCCTCCAATATCTTGGTCATTCGAGACTTGGTGCACCGATATTGACATTCACGTCGCCGCAATTTCTTCCGCTCTCAAGTTGAGAAACCTTTTCCCTTCTTTCAATTTAACCACACAGAAGCCATGTTCTGCGTTCCGTGAAGCTAGTGACGCTTCAGACCTTCAGACTTTATAGCAACTTCATAATCTGTGTCAACAAAGGACGGTTGTTTTTTCTTATTTGCTTTATTATACAAGAGCGACAGACGTGGAAGCATCGATTTTAGGAGGTAGAGAGAATAATATTTTCAGAGGAACGCATGACCACTCTTTGACTTAGCATTCAGTCACGTGCGGACTAGCCTTTCTAAGAAATCTGGGTGCAAAAAGCGTATCGACTTTTCATAATTCTTGCGGCACGCTATCATTTTGGTCTGATATTCAAAACTCAGACAAAGGCAATCGATCAGAATTCTATGCTCTTGAGTTTTCTGGCCAGTAATTTGCTGTCCTGCATCGGCTTCCTCAGTCTGTAACACATACTTGAAATAGTAAAAAGACGATCAGCGCCATAAATATTAGCTTGAGCAAAAGGTTTGTTTTGTATTAGGTCCTTAGATGGCATGAGGAGCATATAGTTTTTTCTAACTTCTGTGAAATTACATTTCAATGTCATGCGAATGCTGCCATATAAAAAATGGCGTATTTTTCTTTATTGACTTTAACATTAATCTTGGAAGAAAATAAGAAAAATTTTCAACTTTTTATGAATTGTGAGACTTATAAATAAAGTGCTATGATTAATCGAACGTGTCAAACGTGGTGATTTCTTTTTGAACAGTCGGGAATAGTAGCTGTGGTTGATAGCGATCAAATCAAACCTGCGCACATTTATCACTATTTCTGACGGAACACATAGTGACCACTTAGGGAACACACAGTAACCTCTTACGAAACACTTAGTGAGCTCTTGCGGAACACCTAGTGACCTCTTCTGGAACAGATAGGGACCTCACGCGGAACACATAGCGACTTCTTGTGGAACGTCTATTGGGAAGCGCTGCTCTAGTTATAATGCTCTAAATTTTCAAATAATGACCTGATCTTCAGATGTCTACAAAAATGATTTAATATCTCCAAATGTCTAGATATATTTTGAAAATATATCTCCAGATGTTATATGTTCTCCCCCCACACAAATAAACACACACACACACACACACACACACACACACACACACACACACACACACACACACACACATGCGCGCGCGCGCATATATATAGTGAAAAGTCATATTTATATATTCAGTCATTTTCTGATGGCCAAAATATGAATAAAGACCAATTACATTTTCAGCAAGATGCGTAACATAAATGATCTCCATTTTTCATTCAACGCCGATATGATTCGTACAACTATCTAACAGGATAATATCGGCCGTGTCATTCCATATTTTCATCTTTTATACAAGGCGTTATTTTTAATTTACTTTTCGATACGACTCTCTTATTTTTCTCCAGTCTGCTTTTCAGGCATTGAGTGTTTTCTCTCTTAAATTCTTTTCCACATTTCAATAGCTTGTTATCAATGCAATCATTTGTCTTCCGCTTATAAACCCCTAAAAGTATTTGTGCCATTGAAAACCATAATGTTCACACTTGCTTTGGGTTGGTTCAAATTCTTTAACAGGCTATGCTTCATGTGGCTTCAATGTTGGTGTCTTTCGACTTTGTCTTTGTTATACCGGAACGTATCTATTTCTATTGTAAATAGACTCTCCCACAGATAAGTAGTAGTAGTAGCAGTCGCCAGTGAAGCTGAGTGAGTTGTGTGAGTCAGTCGATGTCGGACATTAAAGTATGAGCCCCACAACTAGATTGTTGCGTCATTAACTATTATTTCAAGTTCCTAACGTTTTGTACGTCGAACCTAATTTAGGACCGACTTAGTGAAATACAAGCCTCCACTGTGAAAACTACTCTACAACAGTCTTCCTATTCCACGTCTTGGAAGAAACACTGGGTGGATATTTGTCAGTTTTCATATATTAAATCTTCCTTTAGTTTCCCGGGGACACTTCTGATAAGTTTTGCCCGATGTTGAACACTTCCTTTCTTAATACAGAAAAAATGATTTCGGTTGAAAGTGTAAAAAGCTCCAGAATAAATCTACCAAACTGTTTTAATAAAATATCCTTGATTGAAAAGAAATAAAACGAATTTTATATAAAGACACATGGGAAATAATAATACATTTATTTTGTAAACAAACAAAAAAAAATTTATATAAAAATTTGGAATAAAAATATTTTCCTATAAAATAAATGTATTTTCTGATTTCACGGGTTTTATTCCTTTATGCAGCACTTCACAATCATTTAAATTCACTTTTCTGCTTTTTATAACAAGCACTAATATAAAAAATTTGGACCATTATTACGAGGTGTAAACTGAAGTGGAAACTGCATTATTCTTCAAGTTATAACATTGTTATGGTCCGATTCCTTGTACCACGGTGATAGTCCAAGGTAGAACCAATAAAGAAGAACTCGAACACAGATATGGAATAACACAGATATATTACAAACAGGAATATATACAGAGAAGTAGAAAGTGTTAGTACGAACAACCAGGTTGAGTAGTAATTGTCTAAACGCGACTCTGTTTCGGACTGCCTCTGACTCGACTGACTGACTCGCTCTAACTGACAGACTCCTGACGGACTTCACTCCAGACTTCAGACTGAACGATATTCAGTCACCCTCCCACGAGGGCGTCATGTTGCACAAAGCCTTTTTAACGTGGGATCTCCGAGTCCGTGGGCTCGGCCAAAAATATGCCCATTGAATCCGTACAAACGGGTTCAGGGTCGGTTTACTCCCCCGAAAGAGAATCCGCCCTTCGGCATAGCCTCCTTCGGGTTCCTCCCCGCTCGAAGAGAGTTCAACCGCTCAGCTGATCAGCCGGACGTCCGACTTCAGACTGAACTCTCTGCTTCCTCTTGAGGCGCAGTATTTATTACGTATGGAATAGTCCATTATGTTATTATGGGTAAGGTCTCATAACAAACATTTTAATCGTTGTGCCCAAACAGAATCTCGGTAAATTGTGCCGTTCATACGTTAAGAAGTAAAAACAAAAAACAAACCCAAGCTGAAATAAATTTTTCGTTTTTTTATTTTTCCAGCTTTTTTGATTTACTGTTTGATACAATTCTTTATCAAGCCTTTTACCCGAGACCTAAGGTAAAGGATGATTTTACTTACACTCTTTTGTATCTCAGATAGTGATGCGTTTTCTGAAGTTATTATTATTATATCTGATCTGTTGGTTTTTTGACTGCGGTCAGTATGTATGGTGAAGTCCCAGAACATTATCACTGGAAGTGGCTTGTGTTCATGCAATTTTTCTGCATGTGCAAGGTTATAATGTTGGGACATCTTCCAATCTTGGTATTTCTCTACACTATCATTCCTTTGGTACTAGAGTTGAACATCCAGATATTAATAGTTTCCTAAACGTTTGTGCAAAAGAAACATTTAGGATTTGTTCTATTCATCAAAATATGCGTCTAGTTTGTACTCTTTTTATGACAGCTTTCTTTAGCTTCTGGTAAGAGGTTGCACACTTTCAGTAGCTTCTCTACAAAGCTTACTCAAGGGTAAATCAGCCGTTCTATGAATAGACGACATGGCATTTGTTCTTAAAGTCTGTTCTTGTGCTGCACAGATCATCCTTTCGGTTTCCATTTTCAAGAATCCGTTTCCTGGCCAACTCTATGATTCCAGATCTGCCACTTCTTGAGTTTCCTGTGAAAATCCTCCGTGCATCTCCAAAATCAACATTTCCTTCAGCGCACCCTTTACTCCTGGCTATTCTCTAAGTACTCATGCAGAGACTTACATTCTGTTGTTGCACATACTTCAACCTTTATCAAACCTATTCCACCCTCTTTTGTGGATAGGTAAAGCCTACCCACATTACTCCGAGGATGCAAGCACCTGTTTATGGCATTATCTTCTTTTTCTTTGAGTACAACGTTTGCTCGACCCTATTTGGTCCATTCAACAATGCCCTCATCATACTTCACAACCACGACTGCCTAAGCATTGATACATGAAATCAAATTTTTACTACTGAACTTGGATCCACAGAACTTCTTTACACGCCAAATATACGTCCATTGTATTTGCGATTTTTTCATCTTGTCATTTAGAGTCATGTCCATCTGTAGAACTCTCAGATATTTATAACCATTGCTATTGACCTCCTCCTTCATAGATTCTTTATTGGTGAGCTCGATCACTGTGCTATCCACCTTTCTTCCACTCTTCATTTCTAGCACAGCAGACTCATTGAGTTCAAATGACATTCTGATATTCTGGGAGCATATCCTAACAGTGTTTATCAAAAGAAGGCCAACTGGTCAATAGTTTTAGTATATAACTTAAAATCATCCATGAATAACAGTTGGCTGGCAGGCTATTTCTGATTATTTGCATGCTTTAGATTATTATTATTATTATTATTATTATTATTATTATTATTATTCAATTGTACCTCTTGTTTCATATATTATAATGACAGATATAAATATTGAGCTTCTGGTAATTTTGAAGCATTACTATAAACAGGTGCTCTCAGCCATTGAAGTAACTCACAGAATTTGGGAAGTGCAATGAACTTAAAACAATATCTGACTATATTACACAAAATTGGTTTAAGTGTTTCAACAGTCTTAACTTGTCTCTTCAAAATCAAGTTAAAAAATGGATAACCATTAACTGTCGATTATCAATGCTTTAAAACCGAACCACCATCATTCGACAACTTTCAGAGGAGCTCGAATCATCGAAATATACTATGTATAAAGCATGACATACGTATTATAAAAAGCTTTACATCACGAAAACGAAAATACTTTTGTTACAACCCAATAATATCCTTTCTTTTGGGTCGATTGTCGTAAACTTTCTCAAAATTTGCTGATTCTCTTTGAAAAATTTTAAACGCCATTTGCTTATCTGTTTTCATTTGACGTGCGACTTATCATCAGCGGAGCTTCGTAAACAAAACGCAATGCTGAAATGATAACGAGTGCAAGTGTTTGCCGTATCTTTGCCGTTGGTGATTACAGCAGCAACTTTATAGATTACATTGTCAACCTGGAGCCGTTTAAGTAGGAAACTTTAACGGATTTAATCACAACAGCTTTATTTAGCGACTTTAATCAATTCAGACTCTCGCTAGCCGACTCTTACGGTCTTTATCTACGTGTGAACTATAAGCTTTGCCACATGTAAGTAGATACACCTGAATGAACCCAGGTATAATACCAGATTTTTGAATGCAAATTTGCAAGGCACTCTCTACTTGATGGATAGGAAAAACACAGTCTTCAGTTTAGCATCAAGCATGATTATGGTACGTTTCTGGACTGTTCATGTTTTAAAGCAGTTGTTCTCATCCAGGGGGATACCCCCGGGCAATTTCAGCGTTTCAGTGGGGGAAGGAAAATCTTTTACTATTCTTTGTTTTTTATTTACAGAATTTGGAGCCCATCATGAGTGTAAAAAAAAAACAAAAACAAACAAAAAACAAAAACAAAAACGGTATGATGAATCTTATAATCAACATGGATTCACCCTGATCTTTTCTTGAACTTTTTGTTTATTAAATTAAAATAGCTCAGCATTCTATTGAACTTTTTTTCTTTTACTTAAGTACGATGCTTCAGTTTATTTAATTAATAATTAGTTATGAAGTAAAACAAATTACTGTAAAAATATTCAAGTTTAAAAAGCCATGAAAATTTTCTGTTGCTATAAAATTCGTCAATGTATATGTACGAATATGGAAAAGAATGAAGATTTTCATTAATATATGCATATCATTTGGAATGCGCCTTTTGAGTCGGACAATCTTGGAAAGGTGGAATGAAATTCTGACATATAGTGAAAAGTGTGCATTCGGTAAAAACGGTTGAGAACCACAGCTGATATAAAGCCTGTTTCTTAATTGTGCTTCTGCCTTAGTGAGTTATATTTTTCACCAGTGAGATTGGTGTTCAATTCCTAGTAAAAGTCAGGATTTCGAATATTAGTTATCAAAATACGCGTCTGGCATCATTGGAATATAATTAACGTAGCAGACGAGAATTTTGCTGGCAGTTGGGTTTGTAACATAAAAAAGTAATCTTAGTAGATATCAAGAACACCCATACACACACACACAAATAAACACACATACATATGTGTGTGTGTGTGTGTGTGTGTGCTGTCATAATTTCCCGTTGCTTACAAACAGAAATATTTAAAAGAAAATATTTAATTCAATTTAATAAAACTTATTAATAAACTATTGAAAAAATTAAGAGCAAATTTTTATTTCAATTTAAAAAAATGGCAATGAAACGCAACAATATTAATTCATTAATGCTCACCATAGAATCTGGTTTGAATCATATAAATTAAAATATAAATCCAGTATTAATTGCATGTTTCTCAAAAATCCGGTACTAATTATAGCTTTCTACCTTTGACCCATTAATGACCATTGTTTTAAAAATGTGATTTAATTTAAGAATTAATTTAAGACTATTACATGATAATGAAAATAAACAACATGAAGATAATGCTGGTATTATGGGTGTAGATTTGTGCTCCGTTTTAAATCGATTTCTGTGACTGAATTGATTAAGACATTGTTAATAAATTACGATCGGGTTAGTGATGTTCGTCAACGTTGGAAGGCCGTCAATCAAAGAGAAGCAAAACGATGATTTTAAACCTCCGCTGTCTTGCGGTCATACCCAAACCTGGCAAAGGCTATGGAAGTAAATCCAGACAGAAAATCTAGAGTTGAGCCTCGAAAGCGGTTGGCTATCACCTTTGACAACTTTTCGGCAACTCTTGTAACCAAGCAAGCCCCAAATATAATGGGCTCTGTATTCCTTTGGATCTTTTGTTTGTACGACCGAGAAGAGATGCATATGGTAAAGGGTGTCGATTGGCGTAGATTTAAAGTTAAACAAACCAAAACAAATATTTACTTAATTTCGAATCAATCTAAATTCTTGAGAAAGAGAAGGATAAAAGAAAAATTTAGTTGGAAAATATTTTTGGGACGTTACACACACACACACACACACACACGCACACACGCGCGCACACACACACACACACACACACACACACACACACACACACACACACACACACACACACAGAGAAAATCTAAAAAGCAAAATCACGTGGACCAAGCATAAAGCATTGACAAACAATGCTCACAAGTCTTGAAATAATGATTTCCGAAAACTCGCGAGTGTTTGAAGTAAGCGAGATTCTGATTTTCTCCCAATCCTAAATTTTCTCTGGAGAGTTAACATCTCGTTTGCACAAGAGCGCGTAGCAGAAAACAGGAGCGATCGATATTGCACTGGAATATTGGCGTTAAAATGCCAATTCCGTTAAGAACTGTGCACAATCAGCTACTGAATTAAGAAGCGAGAATAAAAATGTAAAAAATATAATAGAAACGAAAGAGTTCCACTTGCCGTGAATCTTTGAAAAGTGTCATAACGCATTTGGTGTTTATTTTGGGTTCGAACAATCAGATTTGTTTAAATCATTTGTTCTAATAATAAATATTTAATGACATTTATAAAATATTGTTTCATTGAAGGATATTCACAGATAGACATAGATTAACAAAATAATCAGTGATGTTATGACAAACTGAAATAGAAATCAAAATGGAAGATTGAATGTAGTTGGTAGACTGAAAAATATAATCAGAAACGTATGCATGGACTTTAGAGTCGTGCTTCACCACTATAACAGGAAGTAGTTGAAGTTCTTCCCAATGAAGACTCTAGAAATTAAAATTTATTAAATGAGGTGAATGTTTTACTGCGAAATGAATAAATATTATTAAGCAGTCAAAAACAATAAATTTAAGTAATTGCTTTCGAACGAGAAAGAAAAATGATTAGAAGATCAAGTTCATGACAAAATCGATAATTTCTTGTTAATGTAATAAAATCTGTTAAACATCAAATGTGTTACTCATAAAAGTTTTGTTGTTCTATTTTGCCTTTTACCTTGAATTGCGAAAATCATGGGAGAATTTCAAATATTTAATTGTATCTCAAAGAAACATATCAGTATTTCCTCTAACTTTCAGAAGAGTCGTTATCACACCCTAAAGTATAAACCTCTTCTTCATAGATCTGTTGTTAACATTTCAACCAATTCTATTAAAAAATGGATAAGCTGAAACGTTGTTTTAACAACAACAACAAAAACAACAGCAACAACAAATCTACGTAGAAGAGATCCAGTTCTTCGATGATTATTTTTCGCATAAAACACATCAGCTCGCAGGTGCAGACATCAAAAAGCGGAAAAAAATCGAACAAGAAGTATTAAGTTGGAAGCGAAATGCTCACTCAAAGTCGAACTTATCAGTAATTAGAAATCAATCTCCTTGGTCGAGGTGAATAAATAAATAAATAAAAATAAAGAGAAAAATGTACGAAAATGAAAAAAAAAAGAAAGAAAAGAAAAACATTTTTAGTTGGGAGAAATGTTGGCGATAAGAAACTAGTGTTTTGAGGACATAAGGACAGCGTAAAATCAGTCGAGTAAAAGAAGTAAATTAATAATTCCAATTGTTCAGAAGGTGATGCTATAAATGTGTAACGGAGACAAGCTTAATAGAGAGAAATAAATTAACAGAGAAGGAGAAGAATTTTAGTTCGATTCGTGATTCTTCCACATATTACAAATTCGTCGTCGACAATCTTAAAATGACGAACTGAAAATACTCCCATATGATCGACTGGGCTATCGTCTCTAATACTTGGCTGTTACTTTTAATTGAAGGTTTAGCACAAATAAAATGAAACTCCCTATTTTTTCTGTACTTTGTGTTAATTCCGCTGTCATCAGTAGAATATTAAACAAAACAAGTTTAGAATATTAACAAATCTCTCTCTCTCTCTCTCTCTCTCTCTCTCTATCTATCTCTCTCTCTAGATTATCTACTTAGTTTGACTTAACCCTAGCGAAGCTTTGGCTATCGTGATGTGACCTCTTCCTCAGACAGTTACGACAGAAAATCACATTTGTAGCTTTCTGTGGTCATGGATACTCACAAGTCACTTGCTAAGTGGGAAATTATCCGAATTTAATCGCGAAATCTGTTGACCTCTAAAAATGACATTGAAATTGTAGGTAAAACGGTTATATCAGCTGTGCGCATCTGTATATATTTATATTCGTTTCGTCAAACAACGAATTATTAACAAAATTAACATATACAGAAATAAATATATTCACTATAATTATTTCAACAGGTAGATTAACAAATGATGGGGAAATTCTGCGTGATAACATTAGTTTACAGCAATCTTAGTGGGTAAGTTCTGCTTACAAAATAATCATTCGAAAACTTTATTCATTACAATGGATAGAACATTGACATTTCTGATTGGCCAGCATATCGTGGCTGCGTTCATAGTTGATATTATCGAGTGTAGTTTTCCTTTTTAAATTTTAACAAGCCGAGGTACCGGGCGTTGCCCGGGTGTACATGGCTGTAATTGTATAACCGAACCTTTCTGTCTAGAAATGTCTGTCTGCATCCCCACTTGAATGCATCATCCTTTGGTATACTAAGCTACTACCCTTTACCTCAGCTTTTTTACGGTATGTCTTTCGCAAGTGTTTGATTGTTCTTAATAAAGGAATTGCATCGATAAAACCGTCTTCTATGGTCGTTGTTCGGGGTTGAATTGTTTCAATGTTTTAAATATTCAGTAAATTTCCTATAGCCGTAATCACTTTCAAATAGTATGGCATTGTTCACAAATCAAACAAAAACAGGGAACTGCAAACACATGACCTCCCGGCCTCCTTCTTCGCACTTTTATTGTAAAGTTGAGGTTAAGACGCTAAAAACCTATCCCTTGCATTGTACAATGTATGTACCAGATTTGGTCAAAATCGGTTGGAAGGATCTCGAGTGAAAATGTATCACACAGACACACACACAGACATCCTCTTTATATATATATATAGATGCTTCCATTATTTTTTACCCTTTGTTGCATGTAGATGAGGCTATTACGGTCGTATTTTTGCACAAGTATGTTGTGTACAGAGGTTTGTAGGTCTCCGTGTGAGTTTAAATATGCCCTAATGGATGTCTGATGGAAGCATTCCTAATGGAAGCATTAATAATAAAAAAAAGAAGTAGCCAACATTCAATAATATGAACTATGAACATAATGAAAATAAAAGAACATTCCTATCTCTATAGACACACACACACACACACACATATATATATATATATATATATATATATATATATATATATATAAGAATCTGCACTTTCAGTCAAACACATCCTTGATAATTGCTAATATATTAGCCGAAAACGCTCGGATCCATAAAACATCTCGACATTTTTACAAATTTTATGCCCAAAAAGAAAACACTTGTACGAATATATATATATATATATATATATATATATATATATATATATATATATATATATATATGAAATTCGTAAATTCCATCCAAAGTTACCTATATATGTAAACTGGTATTATAGCAGTAAAGAAGACAACACATGTGAATAAATACGTTTACGCATATACAGAAAATGCATATAGGGTGAGTCTAGCGAGCTGGCATGCAAACGGGCAAGGTAGATATATAACATACCCATCTATCTATCTATCTATCTATCTATCTATCTGGATGTACAGTTAGTATTAAAAAAACTCGGAACAAGAAATCGTCGAGCCGAGAACGAATACCAACAAGTTCGTTACATTCGCTTTGCGTTTGCCACTTCCTCCAGATATGGGTGTGGGGAGAGAAGAGGATAGAATGGTAAATTAGTCTCTCTAGCCGTGGTTACTCCGTCAGTGAATCAGAAATTTACTGCCTGGTGTAGCACATACTGAGCAACCATCGACAAGATCATGGAGTTCACGATGACTGTAATCTCGACCACGACTCTGATTATTATTATTATTATTATTTTGTGTGCGTGCAGATGAGGGACGCTCCGAAAATAATGCTTCCCATTTATTGCTGTGGAAAACACAACATATAGAAAAAATATAATGACAGCGGAGGATAGAGTAATTTATTTAACTACAGAACACTGTTCGCTACCATTGCCTGTTCCTTTCCACCAGTGTTGAACAAGAGCCTAGATGTAGCATAATACATCACTTTGACCATTTCTGAAATATAATATTTATTGCCTAACTGTGCTCATATCCACTTTTTGGTCTCAGAAGGCGTTTATCGATCGTTAATGAATGTTAATTCGTGCAGTTCTTTCCGCATGGTGGAATGCACTGGCATAACAGACCTTTCCTTCGTACTCATTTTATGTCCGAAGTCATTTTACCTGATTGTTGCTAAAAATGATTATGGGCAATTGGCGGAAAGTTTAACTTTTGCTCGCAAACCCTACAACGTACCCCTATCACGTAGTCCTATATCTACCTACCTACCTACTATCTATCTATCTATCTATCTATCTATCTATCTATCTATCTATGTGTTTGTTTACGTATGCATGTAATTATATGACCTTAAGCGCAAATACACGAAAAAAAAGTAATTTCCTACAGCGATGTATTTTTAGGACCTCTGACCTGAGGCAAAACATTTTGACCTTACAAGGTCGAACACAACATGCCGGATGAAAGTACAGAGGGAGAAGGCAATGGAAGGACACACATGCACCCACTCTCACATCTCTCTCTCTCTCTTATTTCCAGTTTCATCCCCACTTTCTCATAAAATCGACCACACACACACACACACACTCACACACACACACACACACACACACACACATTCGTAAAGTCCAGACTAAGAACGGTACTGTTTGCTAAAACATTTTTTATCCAACGCCACATATCGATTTCGTGTCTACCGATTCGATTAATGCTGTTTTTGCTTTGCTGCCAAGTTCCAGAGGCCAACGAGCTGAACTCCAGCATGTAAACTACTCGTCTCCCACCTCACATCGCCTACCGCTGGGTTTGCAGAGCTTCCCTTTCCTGGGAAAATCTTTGCTCGGAAGTTATACATTTTTCCTTGATTTAATGTATTACTTAGCAATTTCCTCTTTCTTTCTTCCTTCCCCCCTGCCGAAATTCTAAAGCGTTAATCAGCTATATAGTGGGATAATTTTAGACGATTACATTTTAAAATACAAAGGCAGTTCCGCGCCAATCAGTAAAATTTGATTCCTTCATTACAAAAATAACCCCCAAATATTGGCAGACTGTAATTTCCAAGGCTCAAATTGGAGTAGTTTTCTACTTTTATTATCGGCTTAGTCCTTGTATAATAAAGTGTTTTCATGACACAACATTGCATAAGTTTCAGGTCACTCTCTCTCACTCTCTCTCACTCTCTCTCACACACACGCACACCTACGCAAGCACACGCGCACACACAAAAACAAATACTGATAACTTCTATCTAGAGCATGATACCAAACAGAGACGGACGGTCAATATATATAAATACTTTTGGTCTCTTTCTAAGTCTGTTTATATCTACCTATTATTCTCTAACAGTGACTTTATAAATTTACACTATTCATTATCTAGCTGTATGTCAAAGTTACATGTCTACATTACAGTTTAAGCAGGTTTTTTTTACCGTTTAGGCACCTGGTAAGAAGTTAGAAGTTTCTTTTTTTTGTTGTTGAGTTTTGTGGAGGTCAGGGTTTTTTACAAGACAATCTAAATAAATATTGAATATCTATCTATCTATCTATCTATCTATCTATCTATCTATCTGTTGTTTAAATAAGAATATTTTGCTTTAGGAAATTAATCATGTCTAGAATGGAAATTCACTGTGTATTGAGACAAAAAACTTAAGCTAGTGGGGTACTTGTGAGAAACGTTGTTGTTCGTTTAGCAACAGATACCCTGAAAAAGCTACACAAGGGTACACATAAAGAGGACTCAGTGAGGATTGAACTCACAAGTTCCAAATAAATACGACATTGTTCATACTTTTTATGTGTTGGGTAATTTCCTTTTCCTTGTTGTATTGTTTTTTCCACAATGTTTCGGTTGTCTAACTTCTAAACTTCATCTGGTGTCGTATTCTCGTTACCTTTTATTCTGAGACGCTAAAAGGTTTCCGTCATACCAGGTGCCTGCACCTGTATGTTCTTGGGCTAATTTTCTGGCCTCTGCGCCGATCCTGTGACCTTCCGTTATACTCGTTGAATTTTGTTGGCACACCCATCTCTCAACTTATGTTTCTGAAATATCATTTGGTACATTGAAAGTTCACGAGAACATCCCAGAGGTCAGAAGACAATCTTAAAAGCCCAAAGAAGCAGGCTTCCGATGTGCCACTTATGTGGTAGAGAGCTGCAAGGATCGATGGCATTCTAGACTACAACGTATACATGGAGAAAACCAGGGCTTTGTTGCTCAAAACGTTTTAAAATCAAAACAAAAAACGTGAACATTAATTCGAAAGAAGTAAAAGTGAATTTATCGCTATCAGATTTTGGACGTTAGTGATATGGTAACCTGATATATATATATATAATTACATGAATCATTCATACAAAAAACAAATATAGAGGTTAATGATTTAAATGGCGAGAATACACCTTCGCAAACAATTTCAATAAGATACACTAACCCCGAACCTGTATATGAATGACATAATCCCTGTTTATAAATTTCATAAAAACAAGAACAAGCTTTCGTCTATTTCCTCATATGGAAATAGGTTCTTGTTTTTTACTTCTGTAATAGGAACAAAATATAGAAAACATACAGTACAAAAGAATTCTCCTATTAAAAACTAAAAAATTTAAAATTGAAACTGGAATTCAAAAAAATTTTATTTATTATTATCATTCATATACAGGTAAAAACAAGGGGTTAGTGTATCTTATAAAAAAAAAGTTTGAAACTGGAATTTATAAATATTTATTATTATCATTCATATAAGGTTCATTTAGTGAATATATTTGTTTTTGTTTATGAATGATTCTCGTATTTAAATAAATCTAATTTGTTTTTGTATGAATATTCGTAATTATATATATATATATATATATATATATATATATATATATATATATATATATATATATATATATATCAATGGTGGGCTCTGTACAGCAGGAATTAGCTAAAATGTTGTCTGAATAATTGTATCAGTTCTCAGATCTCTATTCTATTTTTTGTGTTTCAAAATCATTTCGGTTCTCTAACTTTATTAGAGATTTTCGACCTTCAATAATGCTTCTGTTTTCTAATTCTCTCACAGCCAATAAACCCTTGTGTGTTACTGACTTTATTGTTTTACTTGGAGTGAATTCGATTTTTTTAAAAAATGCATGTACGTTGACTGTGACAGAAAAGAAAATTTGACATGTTTTTTATTCATTTTTTCCTAGTGTTTTCACAGTTTTTCTTTTATGGGGACTAAGGAAGCTATTTTCAAGAGGTTAGCTGTTGGTATATTCTTATTTATGCTGTGTCGAAATAACAGTAAATCTAAACAAAGCTGGATGAGAATAATAGTAATTCTATGTTGGAGTACCTTTTAAACATCACCAACAGACTCCACTCAGTTTTAAAGTGAGATTGATTCTAGCCTCAAACTGCTTTATATAAAAAAATGGTGCTTCTATTATCTTTAAACATCTTTTATGAGTAGATGTTCTTAGAAAAACAGTGATATGTACAAGGATTTTTCTTATGGGGTTGTGTATGATTGTTTAAGTTTTTCTTTATCCAATTATGATTTGTTTGCCATTTTATTACTTAATGATGTTGGCATCTGGCCAGTGTATTACAAAAATGATATTGTCTTGCTTTTTTGCTGACTGATTTGGTTTTTACGTGTTATCAACCCTTTGTAGGTTATTTAAAGCCGAATCATATTTCGGATTGTAGGAAGTTGCTTGCAGTAACCGTTGTCCCCAAGTGGTCCCCCATCTAAGTATTGACTGAAATCGACGTTGCTTAATTACGGTCTTGTACGCGACAATGAGTTAGTAGGTAATATTATGTGTCTAGTTTTATCAGGTTACTTATTTTAGTTTCAACGGAACTATACATTCGATAATGTTCTGTATTTATTTTCGCATAAGATTAGACATGTATTTATTATTTTTGTTAATCTTTAATACAATCAATTGTTATATTATATTCATTAATCTTATTAAAATTAATCTAATAATTATTATTTTCATATAATCAATTAAAAACAGAAGAAAGTGCAGTTTCATTTAATTTTATACACTACACTACCCACTTGTTGCATAATCGGGGATTCTTGAAAAGTTTTTGGTTAAGCACTTTGATTGAAACCTAATAGATATCTTGCTGCTTATGGCTTTGAATTCAGACTTATCCTTCTTCTAGGCTGGTTAACAATTACGGCGAGAGAGCTGAGATTGCTCTTTTATTTAACCCGTAGCGTGGAAGGAGAAGAGATGGATTCCTACCTTTCCCGATGGTATTTGTGAGTAAATGAATGTAATGAACACAACTGGAATTCGAACTCTGTTCTCCGCATTCTCATCCTGAGCCGCTATCTATTACGTCATCCGTACATTTATCTGTTTTATATAAATTATATTTTACCAGCCTTTTCAGCTACCTCTTCTGTGCCTACTGATTTTTCTTAGGCTTGTTATTTCTTACTTTTCCTTCTGTGATCTTATAAATTATATTCCTATTTTCTACAATGTTAGAAAACGTCAATTTTTATAAGATTACTAATATGTAAAATACATAGTGGAAGAAAAACTAACATTTTAGTGCAAAAAAAATGAAAAGAAAAATATAAATTGTAATAAAAAATAACGTATAGGGTATTTTGCCAGTAAATATAAATAGTGTTATTATATTTGAGATCGTCAGCGCAGTGGTTGTGGGAACTGTGTTGGTAGGACTTGAAAAACATGGATTCTGAGGTCTGTGACTTTTGTCTTCAGTGGGTGAACCTGACGTGTATTGGCAAGAGAACCATGGCCAAGGGCAAGTTTTGGATTTTCACAGACTGTTATGCTTGAATTGCTTAAAATATTCAGAGACTTCTATATTTCTGTTAATAATTGATGATGAATAAATGATTTTAACTTGTGTTTTAACAATTGATGGTGGAAAAGATTTTAAATTGTCTTAACAATTGATAGTGAAAATAAATAAAACCTCTGTATTAAATATGTGTGCTAATATTTTTAACATTACCTGCCTTCATAACAATATTTACCGGGTCTATTTTATCCTGACCGGTAAAATAAGCTTAAGAGCAAAATGGCCTCTTCCTAAAAATAAATACATTTCATTTTTTCAGCATTTTATGTGGTTGGGCAATATTCTGACTCCGCCAAGATTGTCGGCTTAAAGAGGTAAGGTACAACCTATATTTGGCGTTAATCGTTTTATTTTTACGGGTTCCATTTGCGCAATTATTAATAGGGTACAATGATATTTTTAGAAGATGTATTGACTTCATTAGAAGAACACACTCGCCAGTAACATTCAAACCCACTGTTTATGCGTCGGTTCATAACGAATGAATACACGATGTTGGATATGTTTTTCCTTTCTTTTTCTATTTTATTTGCATCTGACACTAAAGCTAAATCATGTTTCACAATAGACAAGTACAAGTACTGCTCCCTGAAATAATGAGACAGTTGAGAGTGAAAGATAACAGTTTAATCCTACCTCATTAAGATTAATGCTAATCTCTCAAAAAGAACAAAATATACCAAAAACACATGGATCTGCCTGTTGTCATTCAACAAAGCCAAATTAAATCAAAATACCCTTTAATCCGATATAATTTTAAGATGCTGCTATTATTTTTTATCATTAATTTAGGGGCAGATTTCAATGAGTCATTCATTTTCGGAGGAAAATTCAAAAGCCTGATTGAAATGTTTTGTTTTTCCTTCGATTTTAGTAAGAAAGAACTACCACTTTATTTTAACACGTTCGATAAACATCCAGAGACATTTAAAAGAATATGAGTCCTTGTTGTCATGAGGTAAATTTACATGAGTCCTTGTTGTCATGAGGTAAATTTACAAAGCTCTGACAGATGGCCACTGTAGTGGAGCGCCCACTGAGGAAATTAATTGATACGCTCGCGAATCAATCAGTGAGACAGGCTTGCGAACCATTGTGCACAATTTGGTATAAACGTTTTCGGTTGTTTGAATGTGACCACAGTGTGTTCGATCTCTTTGCAGTTCGAATTCACTTTAGCTTTATGCTAGACACGGCACTTAGGTGCAAAAGTTTTTATGCTTGTTGATAAAATATATCATTTCTATAATCATCATCATCGAATATATAATTTCTATAAAATCTAATCATCATCATCGAATATATCATTTCTATAAAATCTAATCATCATCGAATATATCATTTCTATAAAATCTAATCATCATCATCGAATATATCATTTCTATAAAATCTAATCATCATCATCGAATATATTATTTCTATAAAATCTAATCATCATTAACGAATAAGTATTTCTTTGGTTATTTTACTATGACTTTAACTTCCAGGTAAATTGTGTATTCTATCATAAAAACAGAGATTCCGGTTTTGATTGAATTCATTCAGAAAATATTCAATATTTTTTCGAATCTCTGGCAAGGCACAGAATGTTGTATGAGGGGTGAAACAAGTGTTGATGTGTCAAAAATAAAGAAACTGAGTTTGAAGAAAACAGTGACGAGTCAATGAAATGAGTCACCGAGCAAAAAAAAAAAAAAATCAACTTTTTGAAATTTTTCATAAAAATGTAAGTGTTCGATAATATGAATTCAGCAGTCATATCTGTGATTATTCTGGACTGTAATGGAACTTGTCGCATTCACATTGATGAAGTGACAAGTGTTAACAGGTCGTAAAAGCAACCAACCAATCACTGATGAAGTATGAGGTCAGATACAGAACTGAATGGATGGTAATGCTCAAAACCGGGCATAAAAAAGTGATGAACTAGTAGATTAAAAATAGCATTAAATTTATTTCTATTTTTAGAAACATTAAAATTAATGGTCAGTACTTAAAACGACACCTTTTAGCATGGATTATAATCTCAACCCAACGTAAGATGGAGGAATACAATTTGCAAATTGTTCCATCAGGCGTGTTTTGTCATTGCTCTTGGCAATTTAATCCAAAGTTCCTGTAGGTCTTTTGGCTTTCTGTTATTCAAGCGGATTTTCAACTCTCTCTATATAGTCAGGGTTTTGGGAAGGTCAATTTTGTGATATGCTAGTGTCTTCATCCGCGGAAAAATTGCTTTTTTTTTTGCAAGTGATAGAAGTTATCATGTTGAAATATTTCAAATTCTGCATAATGTTATAATAGGTAGGAAGTTAGCAATACATTTTTCACTTTGCTGAAGTCTATAGATAATTATAAACTTTCTTGAGTGACGGATTTTGTTGTAGCCGCAAAATATTAGAATCCCAACCATCAAAGTTTATAGTCTTTGTTTTATTTCTGGAATTGTTTCTTTTGTCATCCGGTCTTCAATTGTTATGCTTTTTTGAGCCATTACTTGATGAGCCATTAATCTTTAGGTTGGATACTGATAACCGAACTGGTTTTCTTTGGTTTATGTGTTTTATTTTGATAGTCTACCAGTCTACCTATCCGAAATGCTTCCAAAATATTCATGCCTCTTCTTGACTTCCATTACCCAAAGCTTTTAAACGACTTTCAACAGTTTGCTGATTGAGATAAAGAGATGAGTCAAAGATATTAGATTTTCATTACATTGTGCATAACATGAAGTTGCATTAACCTAATATTTCACTCACTCCCTCATTCACTCCCTCACTCCATCTATCTATCTATCTATCTATCTATCTGTTGTAGAGTGGTTTCACAGTGGAGGCTTGTATTTGTACTAAGTCGGTCCTAAAATAGGTTCGACGTACAAAACGTTAAGAACTTGATATAATAGGTAATGACGCAGAGAAATCTAGTGGTGGTCGCTGATACTTTTAGTATCCGACTAATGGTCGTCCGACATCGACTGACTGAACAACTCACTGAGCGACTTCCACTTATTATAGGTGGGACAGTCTATTAACTATAGGATAGGTGTGTTCCACTACAACATTATCTATCTATCTATCTATCTATCTATCTATCTATCTATCTATCTATCTAATGATTAACCAGCATTTTCTTGTGTACATATTTTGGCCAGGATATATTCTACGCCCGTTTAAGTTAAATCCATCAACATTAGGCTGAACGTACACGCACACACCAACATAAACAAAGACCTATGCAATCCATTGCATGCTCATATTGATGATAAAACTTAAAGTTGTTTTCTAAACGTTTCATTATCGCACTCAACATGGGAAAATATCAGCAACGGCTCGAGAGAAAAAAAATGAGATTAAATGCAGGAGGTTTTCATTTACTATTTGTATTTGTTTATCGAAGAATGTTTCCCAGTCACCATTTTAGTAATAATAACTTTCTGGTATTTTCTTTTGAAATTATTATTATTATTATTATTATTATTATTATTATTATTATACCCAGGTACAGGGTTGGTATAGATGGAATAAAATTTCGATAACCAAAAACACTATTCTTAAATGAGTGCTCAATACCGAGTAGAGCAAATAATATTTATTCTGGTGTTTTATCATGTGACCTTATCATGTGACCCTATCATGTGATCTTATCATGTGATCTTATCAAGATCACTTGATAAGACAGTGGTAGTGTTGAAACAAAATTGCAATTTTTGTAGTGATGTTATAGCATGCATATGTTATAATTTTGAATATATATATATATATATATATATATATATATATATATACATATATATATAGTTATAATTTCGTCGAATGCTGATTTTCAAGGCATAAAATTTACTTAACATAACCTCATTCCTTCTATTTCACCGGCTTTTAGTGAACGGTGTTTCAAATCATGTAAAAGTATTTTGAATACTGATTTTCAAGACAAGCTTGAGTTAGAAGATTAGTGCAACACAGTTTTTTTTATGCCAAATACCTCTCTTTTGGAATTGTGCTAATAAAATACCATGAAAAGTACCATTCATCAATAAGCGAATTCTTTCGACATCACTTTTATTTTGATTATTCAAAGATGCTTATAAAAGGCGTTAAATATCATCTATTCTTGGGTTCAATCCTCTGGTTCGCCAGTGTAGAAATATACACCAGCTAAACGAAGTAGATCTACATTATAAGGAATAATTAATATTGGAATAATTACCCAGGAAGTATATCACACTTGACAGGTAAAGTACTTGGGAAAAGAATACATTTACAAGATGATCAGTTCAACATTCCTAGAAAGCTTCCAGTAGCAGCAAAAGGTATCCGAGGAAGACCGAAGTGTACATCGGTCGGAATGTTGTGTTAGACAGAATCAATATTTGGAAATTGTTTCCAATAAATCAATACATAACATTAAATTACTTCAATATTATTCATTCGTTTTTAGCCTTTTTTCATCTTGTTACCTTTTAGCGGATGAGGCTCACATTGAGAGCACCGGTTTCCTTCCAATTGCCGGAGTTAAGCATCAATGAATTTGTTTAGTAGTCAGATGTGTAACCAGTCAAGAACCTATAATGTCAGCAAACCGTCTGTATACGGAGAGAAAATGAGTCCAGCAGATATACAAAAATTAGAATGGTGTGTAAGACAAGGATGTGTCTTCTCATCGGATTTTGAGAGAATTAGCATCCGTACCAGGATTCATCATTGGCGGTCATAACGACAAAAGATATGCAGATGACACAGTATTGATAGTAGTCACGGAAAGAAAACTACAAAAACTCCCACAGAAGGTAGCGAAGGAAAGCAATAGGAAAGGATTAAACATCAACAAAACATTTCTCTTGAATGGAGAAAAGTGATGTCTTTGAATAAGTAATGATAATAATCAACGATAAGTGCCTTTTCAAGAAGTTTCTCTGAAAAGACTTATCACCTTGACAAACGGATGTGAATAACCACATGTTCTGATTTACAAATGTTTAAATAATCAAAGGTATAAAGCGCGACTAAATATCGTGATTTTTTTAAGCAACATCATATAAGATTGTTTTTAATATATTATATAAATTAACTGCATAATATACGTACTTGAAATTTCGCAGAAAGTAATCTTGATATTTTTGATGAAGAAGTTGTTATTAAAATTGAAATGTCCATTTATTTGTAAAATTGTTGGATGTCGTCAATGTGGAAATCGTCATGTGTTTAAAAATGTTAAATTGATGCAAACAAGCGCGGGTGTAAATCGAAATTCTTTTGATAAATCATAAAATTTTTCGACTTGGCCGGTTACAAACAAATCTAAGATTACTGGAGAAACAAATTTAAAATAAAACATCCGAATAATTGCTTGTGAGAATAGCAGGCCGAATATTTCTTGTTCTCGATATTTATTAAAAATAATTTAATACAGCACAAAACCAACTTTAAGTAGGAAGAATGTGTTGCGCCATTTCTCTAAGTGGAATGAGGTTGATTACTTTGAAAAATGAGCATTTTCTTCGGCCCAAACAGGAGTCACTAGCGTTGATGGGATATATGTAACTAATAAAGCCACCAGAGTGGGAAAATTGCACTGTACCAAACTCTCAAGAGGAGAAAGCTTCTTTGTCTTTGAAAGCAGCATTCGAAATATTAGCGTTCATCTGTGTTTAAACACCGACCACTGGCGTTAGTAAGAAATAAATAACTACTAATCTACCAAAGTGACAAAATAAATTTAGCACAAGGCCGTAATACTCAAGCACTCAAGGAGGGTCGAAGTCATTACACTTGCAAACTGGTTTGCAAGACGAACTTGCTAACCAAAGTCATGCAGGTTCTATTTATAAATCTAGAAATTACGAGTAAAGGAATTTTGCTTCCAGTCCAGACACATAAGCACTCGGTGAGGAACACATTAAGCAGCAATAGGCTGCGAGACTAGATTTTTTAGAGAGATATTTGACAGTCGATGTAGTTATTGCGAAGGTTAAAAAAGAGTTCGAGAAGAGAAACAATGCCAGGATTTTAAATGGAGTTTTAAAACTTAAACATTGAGCTTGGAAAATGAAGATAACATATTCAGATTTTGATATCATAAAAACTGAACTTAATTTATTTTCTTAATTAGTACGAATTGAAAATTTGACGAGTACTAATCTGAAGAGTACTAATCTGAAGAGTACTAATACTAATGGTAAAATGTTAAAATAAATATTTTAATTTCTTACCTAAAAAGTAACCTTTTTTTTTTCATGTAATCATGAGCCAAAACATTGGTCTGCAATACGTTGACAAAACATCTGTTACCTGATCAGGAATCTACAAGACCTGTAAAGGTTTCTACTGCAATCTGGTGCTACAATATTAATAACAGGTCTTTTAACTGTTGCTATTTACGTGATAGAGTTTCTATAGAGCAAACTTGTTGGTTTAACACACCCCAAAGAAGGTTGAATGAGATTGAGATAAGAACAACACTGATATCTTCATGTTCCTTAAACAATTCCTGTAGTATTTCAGGGCGTATTGTAATGTTGAAAATTTCCGCTGCGATCGTAAAAAAAATGTAGCTGAGAAGGGGTGTACTTAGTCATCAAGGATTTTGAAATCGATTCCACATGAATGATAGGATCCAGTGTTTGCAATGTTGCACAAACCATAACGCTGGTTGTTCCCCAACAGTGCGTTCCCAGGATGAAGCACACATACTTTGCCTTTCATGTTATTCGGAGGAAAATGAGATTCATAGAATCAGTCGACCTGCTTCCATTTATACTCACTGGATAGGCTTTCAACAAAGAAATTTTGTTAGCATGCGTACCACACAGCCCCATAGGCAATATATACCACACAGCCCCATAGGCAAGAGATACCACGCAGCCCCACAGGCAAGAGGTAGCCAGTTTTACAAGTTATAAAGGTTTTTTTCACTTCACAAGCTGCTAGCTGTGAATTTCGTCTCATTTTAATGAAAACTGAAATCTCATGTAAAATTTCAAGCGAAATGAGACAAGGGATGAATAACCAAAATTTAAAATCCATTCCTACTGGCTGGACATTTGTGTTTCATCCAAAATCAACGCATTCGATTCAAAAGGTTCAGGAAATATGAACCGATCGAAAAAAAAGCCAGAATTTCTAAATAGTCAATCCCATTCCACTTATGAGATTGAAACAATCCTGACTAAAGGGTGGTTGATTTTACGACATTTAAAGCCTTTAGTTATTTAATGTCGAATTTTGTATGGGTCACCTAGTTTCACTATTTAGTAGTTATGGTGAACGAGTCTGGCCTTATTAATCATTACCTCATACAGAGACACCCTTGTATACGACCCCCAACTCTGCTTAATAAATATCTGTAATTATATAAATAATGCGCTATTATACTTTTGTCTTCGAAATGGCAGCATATATCCTTTTGTTATTGTTTTTTGCTCCAGTAGAATTCAACTTGTCGGCAATAAAACCCAAGAAATTTTTATTTCATCTTGTTTTTCTGTTGGTTCTATATTTTTTGTTTTTCACGTAATATCTTCCAAGCCAAAACCCCCAAAGATTTTTCTTTTCAATTCACCATCTGCCGATTTTTCTTCAAAAAAAATAAAAAGTAATATTTGGAAGCACTCGACAGAAATATTGCTCTTAGAGTCGATATTTTGAAGCCGATGCAAGTAAAAAGTTTATATTTTTTTTTCATATTCAACTGCCTGAGAGTAAAAAAAGAAGTAAAAGGAAATAAAAAAAAAAAAAAAAAAAATAAGCTATACTAAAAACCGCAATAGTTTCCGTTGTATCAAAGATTAAGATATTGAGTTCTTTTCTCTTGTCTTTGTTTTTTCCTTCTAATTTAAAGAAGCGAAATTTAATATCTTCATTTCTTTTTTAAACTTTTTTTTATTGTCCTTTTCTTGATCTTTGCGACTCGGCTTACCGGTTATATATTAAATACAACTTGCAATGGAATTATTGAATTCATGTTTGTAATTCACGAAAGAATGTTTATCGTCTAAAATACTATCAAGTTGAGAGTATTTTTATCGCCATCTGCCCGCCAAGGCCGAGACGTAGGGGAGGCCAGCGCTTCCCTTTCCCCTGGCTTCGATTTTTCCTGCCATTCTTGAATGGTGGTAGGATTATCAATAGAGACTTTTCTGTTGAAAGATGATCACTGAAAAGAGAGATTGAAATGCGGTCGGTCGATGCAAAATTTTATTGAGCCTCCACTGAAGAAATGGAAGTGAAATGACGAAGAATCAATGTCGGAGTATAAAGGAGAACTACAAGCACACACACACACACACACACACACACACACACACACACACACACACACACACACACACACACACGTAGGTGCGCGTACAAATCCATCAAAGTCATGTACATAGACACAGCACATACATGGAGAGAAAAACACATATATGTCAATAAAACATGCACACATACGCTTATACACACACGGCATCTATTATAACGTAATGGATGGCAAATTAGTCTGGCAACCCTGCTTAGTTGTGTAGTGAGTTCGATCCTCACACATCTATTGCATTCTGCCATTCCTGATTTAGTTTAGTAAATATTTATCTATATGTTTGTCTGGAAATTATGCTGCCATTTAATATTAACACAAAACAAAAGCAAAAAACAAACAAACAAAAACAAAAACAAAACAAAACATATATGGTAGTGGCGCCTTAGTTCCATTTCAAATTACACCTTTTGTCTCAGCGTCCTACTCACTTTTCAAAATATTCCACACACTCATCTGTCTAGATAACCATCATCTTCCTTCTTTCTAATCTCGTCCACGTTCTTTCTTATCAACGGTAATTCTAGCTTTGGAAAAAGTTAGAAATGATCAAAAATATGATAATGCGATGTTTTTAACAAAAACTTCTAGATAAGGTTTGAAGAATCTTGGTTATTGTGAATGTCGCGGTCACACAGTACACAACCTCTACATATAAACTAAGTAACCCTATTGAAATGAGATTATGTTAAAAATAAACATTTGTTGTTTAATATAAAACCTTTCATCTTAAGGCTACGGACTTATGAATGTACCTACGTATATAAAAATATATATTCAATTCGCTATAAAATACTGTGGGTACAAATATATATTTTAACAAAGAAAAATTTAATCTGCTTAAATAAAAAATATGAAAACAAAAATTATAAAATTAAGATTTATGACATGACATACTAAATATGGTGAACGTTCTAAGTTTCAAATTTTTACCAAAATATTTGAAAATTAAGGGAAAATATTATCGTCTGATTCATTCAAACTAAACTCATTCTTTTGTTTGTTATAGTCACTACGGTTTAGCCGTTAAATCGTCTGACATTTTTAGATGTTTGTCGAATTTGCTAATTTTCTGGAAATTTTCAAATGAGTCACAGAAGTAGATTATTCTCGTCCTGTTATTCAAGTTTATCTTTTTGATGAATTAGGATCCATTTAAGTGTTGCTGGCCTTCACTCTTAGATCTCTTTTTTAAGTGTGAAATGCGTTCCAAAGCACTGTCACACACACACACACACACACACACACACACACACACACACACACACACACACACAGTCTTTCGCTGTATCACAGCTCTTCAGTGTGGCTAGCCACCCGATTGCTTCAAACGGGATCGAAACCCGACCGATTTGGTATCAGTCAGATTTTACCCCAAGGAAGGGAAATTAACGTTTTCTATGCGAAATATGTCAGTGGCCCGGAGAGCTCAATTCAATTCGGTTGAAGAGCAATGCGTTATATATATATATATATATATATATATATATATATATATATATATATATATATATATATATATATATATATATATATATATAGTCATTTCAGGTTGTATATATATATATATATATATATATAGCAGGCTATGGATATATAGACTACTTTTGCAGTTTCTTGCTGAGGTTATTTATGATAATTAGGGCTATTTAGTTGTGGTCATGACCTCTAGAATGTTAATTTATGCAGTTTGGGTGGTTGAGGGAAATGCAAAATATACATATATATTATTTATTATTTTGTTCAATTAATTGTTTTATGTATTTTTCTTTGGTTTTAAGTTTGCGAATGAAGTTTATTAGAGTATTACAGTATGGCGTTTTTTGGGTTATGTTGTCCTTCTAGGCAACGCAGATAACCATAAATAAATCATAGAGTTAACTTTAAATAAAAGAAACTCGAAATCCCTTAGTGAACTATATATATATATATATATATATATACATTACACTATATATATATATATATACACATATTACACTATATATATATATATATATACACACATATTACACTATATATAGATATATATACACATATTACACTATATATAGATATATATATATACACACACATTACACTATATATATAGCAGTGGCTTTTGAGCTGAAGATCGCATAGAATCGTGCCATTGACAGTTACCATGAAGTTTTGATTCTTTGTCCACATTGTCTATACATAAGCACTTTCTGATATTGAAAATTCTTCCCTTATAAATATAGCAGTTCTTCCTTTAAATTCCAGTTCTTGTACGTATTTTTGAGAATGTTTTAAACGGTCTTTGGCACAATTGTCATATTGAAATTTCTCCACTTAAAACCTTCTGCTGAGGTAATTTCCAACATTTCAATCTTATTCGACTGCAAGAACAACATCAGGTGACGGCTATTTTTTTGCCATGATCATAACTTTCCATGAGAAATTTAAAAAGTAATTGAAGCAAATTAAGAAATACAGCAAACTAATTAAAATTTACGAATTTTTTTTTAAAAACAAGGCAAGATAATTAAAAAGTTAAAAAAAATATGCGATGCAAATTATAAAGGGATGAAAATTAAAATGAAATTAAAAAGAAATGCAAGAAAATTAAAAGAAATACAACAAACAATTTATAAAGTAAGGCAAGCAAATAAAAGCATACAAATTTAAAAATATTGCATAGAAATTAAAAAAGTAACACAAGCAAGTTAACAAAAATATGATAGATGAAAAGTCAAATAAATGCAATGACCTTAAAAATATCGCAAACAAATCAAAATACAAGGCAAGCAAAAAAACAAAACAAAAAACAAAACGAAAAAACAAAAAAGAAAAAAAAAACTAACAACAACAAAAAATCTCCGGAAGCAAATGAAAAAAAGTAAAAAAAGCAAATGATATTAAGCAAATAAAAATGCAAAGTAAATTTAAAAATGACGTCACGCAAATTAAAAAGTAAATTAAGCAAATGATATTAAGCAAATAAAAATGCAAAGTAAATTTAAAAATGACGTCACGCAAATTAAAAATAAATTAAGCAAATGATATTAAGCAAATAAAAATGCAAAGTAAATTTAAAAATGACGTCACGCAAATTAAAAAGTAAATTAAGTAAATTAAAAAATGCAAGGAAAAAATTAAAAATATAGCGTGCAAATTTCATTGAAAAATAATTATGGCGATACTGAAAGCATGAATAAACATTTTCGGTTGGAAGTTCGTACTCAAGAGAAAATTAACTCTAAATACGTTCCAGAGTAAATTTTATCGTCAAAATATCTGCGCCATTAATAGAAAGAAAGTTATAAAAATGTTTACACTCCATAAAAACTGAGATACTTGTGAAAAGTAATAGCGCATAGATTTATTTAGCTGAAAACCTTAAAAATCTCTAATAATTTGCGTTAGAAATTTTTTAGTTTAAAATACCTGATTTTTTAATAATCTACATAAAAATCAAATAGTTATTGAATCTTTTTAAAAAGTACCATATTTACTTAATAAAGGACTAAATTAAAAAAAAAAAGTTTCCATTACAAATTCCGAATATGAAAAAGACATGGCGGGTACACGAATTAGAAGCAAAGCGGACGAATAGTGCATAAACAACGAGTGCTGAGAGATGATTGAGGATTCGTAAATTGGCAGGAGTCTACAATCTATGCATCACTTCATTCACGTAGGATTCAGCAGGTGATAAATTCAAATGTTGCTTTTCAGAACATCTCTCTCTCTATATATATACATATATATATATATATATATATTCGAACATTGGTTGGTTGAATCTGCTGGTACGAAACCCACGGATAGGAATGTTTGACAAGTTTATGTATAAGAAGAACCAGCAGAGAGACATGAACAGAAGAAAATGTAAAATCATTTTTTTTTACTTGTGTTACAACCGGAGATCGAGAGATTGGGGGGGATATTTAGAGAGAAAATAACAAAAAGGGACAGACATGAAAGGGGAAACAGAGAGACAAGAAATGAAAGAGAAAGGAAAGTCAAACAAGAGAGAAAGAGTAGAAATGAAAATATTGGAAGAAAAATTAGAAAAATACATAAAGAAAAATACGAGGGAGTACGAAATAGATAAACAGAAATCAATGGGATAACGGTAATAGAAAGAGTATTAGATTAAAAAAGAGGTGTGCGATATGAAGAAAAAAGAAAGAAAGAATTAAAGAAAGAAAGAACTGAGACTGATAAAAACTAGAAAACTAAGTGAAGGAAAGAGTTCAAACTATATATATATATATATATATATATATAAAAACGTAGCAATAACTGATGCATTAAATTATAGACATATTGAAAACGTAGCAATAACTGATACATTAAATTATAGACATATTGAAAACCCAGCCACCCCTGTCTAGAAAAATAGATTTATCTGTAACCTTCGAAACATGAATTTTGTTTTAGCTGTGTCTTTAAAACCCAGTAATTTTAAAAAGTTACTCCAAAATTCGCTTGAGGATGAAATGGAATTAATGTCTTTAATTTAATCACAAAATTAAATTCGTGGCTTTTAGCTTCCATTTTTGAAACATGGTTAGAACTGTGTAGCGAAATAATATTTTAAATAATATATATATATATATATATATATATATATATATATATATATATATATATATATATATATATGTATATGAAGAAATATGGTTTCAATGTGTGCTATATTTATGGGATAAAGGGCTCAATATCAGAGATAGAGTGTATGTAAATATAAATATAAAAGGTTTTTATGCGGGATGCAATCGTCAGGTGGCCTGATATATATATATATATATATATATATATATATATATATATATATATATATTGCGTATATTTTGGCAGAATGCTTTCTTTAAGACACCAGATAACTTGACAATGAATATGAAAGAGTCCAACTGAAAATAAGTAAACAAAACTTGTCTAAATTATTCAATGAAACATATATATATATATATATATATATATATATATATATATATATATATATTATGCGCGAGACAAGAACATTTTTAGAAGTTTGTTATTTTTTTTTATTTATATATATATATATATATATATATATATATATATAGAGAGAGAGAGAGAGAGAGAGGAACCGAACTGGTAAATATAGGTAGGTATACGAGCATGCGATCGTATACAAATACATATAAATACTTTATAGTGTAAGCAAAATCAGTGCTCAATGTTAAATAACGCAGCTATTTAATATATGTGAAATATACATAATACCTTACATTAATTGCACTGCTCTGAGTTTCATTCCGAAGCAATTGTCAAGTGGTAGAATTATCATTTTTATTTTTATTTTGGGCAATCCAAAATAAAATAATAATTCCTCTACTTGACAATTGCTTGGAATGAAACTCGGGCAGTGCAATTAATGTAAAAGTATGTATATTTCTTTATATATATATATATATATATATATATATATATATATATATATATATATATATTAAGATATTCTATATTTATAAGGAAAGTGTACTCACTGTCGGAGACAGAGAGTTTATGTATATAGACAGTATAGCTCAACAGGCCAAGCCTGGAGATCAAATTGAATTTCTTTCTATCTAATCTGTGTGTAGCAGATAGAAAGAAAAAATAAAGGCAATTAAGGAAGAGAGATAGGGAGTATCGATGTAGAAAAGAGGAAGAAAATGGATGACTGTAAGAGTGTGTATGTGAGAGAGAGAGAGAGAGAGTAATATAATAGAACAATTGAAAAGAAAGAAAAACGTGTGAATAAGAGAGAAAGGAAACAAATGTATGTGGGTGAGATGAAAAAAGGTGAAAAATGTTACGGTTAAAAATTAAAATATTGAGAGAGAAAGAGAGAGAGAGAGAGAGAGAAACAGAGATAGAGAGAAAAACGAAGAAGATAGAATGAAGTTGACATAAGGGAAGGTGCACAAAGTAAATGTGAATGAGAATGATGGAGAGAGAGATGAAAAATATTACATGAAAGATACTAAGAGAAAAGGGGATACAGAGAGAGAGAGAGAGAGAGAGAGAGAGAGAGAGAGAGAGAAAGAAAGAGAGTGTATTTATATTGAATTTATTGTAAAACAGAAAGAAGCTAAAAATGAAGTATGAGTGATAAAAAGGTAGAAAATAGAGGAAGTTCGCGAGGCTTACTGGTTCTGTGAGTATCAGCAGCAGCAGCAGTTCGCAAAAGCAACTTCCGATTTTGTCTCTCTTTCCATCATTGTTTCGATCGAATAATTCAAACAGTAGAAAGCAAAATATTTCGTATTTTTCTGGTTAGAATTATAAAGTATAACAAAATGAAATCAAAGTCTTTTCTTGTCATTTTTATGACTCACTTATTTCTCCGTTTTATTTCATAAAAAGTGACGTAAAATATCTGCTGATTCGGATATCAGTCAAATAACTTCATTTTCGGTTTATCTTGTGATTAGGGTTGCTACTTGTTCCATATACACAGAGTATGTCCTGTCCTGTGTGTTGTCTAGGTTGATTGTATTAGGACGTCTTAAATGTTCTGCATTAAGTATTTTTTTTATTCTCTCTTTCTCTCTCTTTCTTTTTTTTCTAAATTGTTATACTTTTTTTTTATTTAACCGGATATAACGTGTGACCAATCCATTTTAGCATAACAGTAAAGTTGTTTTTTTTTTTTTTTTATCTCAATTTGCATATTAAAGCATTCGGATTTCAAATTGAAGTCTTAATTTCTGACAATGTCGAGATGTAGGTACTGCTTAATAAAATTTTCAGATAGAGTTCGCGACAGCCAGTATATAAATTTTAAATCAGGTAAATCTAATTGCTGTCTGACAAAACCTGACATAGTAAAACATCGACTGACAGTTATTTTAAACAATCTGTATTCATTAGGGATAAGTAGAGCCCGACAGTGTCAGACATCTTCTAGAAATTTGACATCGTGAAAGTGATTTCTACATAAGTAGAAATCGTTCGAAAAATGGCCCGATATTACAGCTTCATTACTACCAGGCGCTGTACAATAGCATTTTGAAGCAGAAAAAAAAATTGAAACTGAAGCACTCGCGGTCCCAAGAATTCAAGATAAAAGATTCTCAACCTGTATTAAGAATTGAGGAAAAAAAAAACTATCGGAATCCTCTTCTTTTCATTGAAATGATGGTAATCTTATGTTACGTTCAGTGTTGTCTCTTAAGTCTTTTGTACGTGCGGGGTTGGAAGAGTAACAAAATAATCGACACTTAATTATCTTTCCTCTTTGGGTCATGAGGCAGAAGTACACATCCTAGCAGTATAGAAATTAACTTTTATTTATGCGCAAAATCACATTGTTTTGCCAGAATCCCAGAGACACGAATGTCATCGCTCCGAACTTTTTTTTTTCATAACGTCGTTATTTGTTTCGAAATATTTATGACGTACCTTTTCTTCGAAACAACATTCATGTCGATCACTTTTAGTCGAAAACGTTTAGTTTCCTTTCTTTATTTTCATTTGTTTTTCAATGGAGAGTAGATAAAAAGAGAACAAGAAAGAATAAAAGATAAACCTGTGCAAGAATGGAAAGATATATCCAAGATTAACGTTAGGTAGGCTTTAACAAAATTCCCCAAATGAAAATCTCCAGGAAATGAAAAGGTGCCCAACATTTGGCTCTATCATCTGTCATCAATCCATAAAAAACCTTACCCAAACTTTATCAATGCTAATTAATAATCTTAATGAAATTCCAGAATGGATCACTGAAGGTATTACATATTTCCTATCAAAAAAGGGTGCAACAGAGGACCAATATTTATAGGCCAATAATGTGTCTGTTCACCACATATAAATTAATCACGTCTATACTGATTGATTGTACTTATTCTTTTCTCGAGAGCAGAAAGGATGCCGAAGGTGCTCATATGGTTACAAAGATCAACTATTGATAAATAAAATAATCCTGGAAAATTGCAGGAAAAGGGTAGAAATCTCAGCACATCTTGAATAGAAACAGTAAAGCCTTTGATAGTGTGCTACACTATTGGATCATTAAGGCATTGAAAAAATACAAAGTCTCCTCTCTGATAGTAAACTTCTTTAAATATAGCATAGAACTGGAAAACAGAATTATACCTAAATCACAGCAAAAGCATTGCCACTTTCAATTGTTTGAATATCCGACTATAAAATTTTCAAGAAGACGCCTTGTCATCTTTCTGTTTTGTCTGTCCATAAATCTCTCTTTCACATAAACTAAACAGTGATAACTATGGATATAAAATAAACAACAAAATATTTAATCACTTATTTTACATGGATGATCGCAAACGTTTTGGCAAAGACACAATGAGGTGAAAGTTTCCACTACTGTAAAATATTTCACTGATGACAACGGTATGGACGATTTTGTCACAATGATTAGAGGACTGGAACAAGAAGAAGCCTATAAGTACCTAGGAATCAGTGAAGGAGAGTATACACAAATAAAGGAGAAAGTAAGAAAAGAATGCCACAGGTGTTTGATAAGGTGTTAAATACCGAGTTAAATTCACAAAACAAGATATTAGCCATAAACACTTTGGTTGTCCCTGTGATGCAATACAGTTTCAACATCCTTAACTAGACAATAGCTATTAAAACGAGAAAATTTCTCAATTGCCACCGCATGCATCACCCTAAGGCCGATGTTTATTGTCTGTATGTATCTAGATCCGAAGGAGGCAGAGGATTACCTCAACTAGAATTATCTTACAAAACTACAACAATCGGTCTTCAAAGATACTTAGAAACTACAGAAAAACTGGATGACGATCTGTAGCAAAGAACATGAAAGAAATAAGAAACTTTATTTTGTAATAAAGGAAGCTAACATATTCAAAATTGAATTTCAAGTGGATAAAGAAGTACAAGTGAATCACAGTAGAACCTACTGCAGCAGCAAATAGCCTTAAAAAAGATGACAGAAGCAAATGCAATGGAACAAATGTAGAAACGATGGCAACATTAACTTTTTCATGGCCTATACTCTGCCTGTGCCAAACGATCTGGTGTGGGTAAATCCCATGTCCATCAGTGGTTACGTCATGTAGGTTGAAAAGCTGAAGGTTTCATTTTTGATGCACAGGACCAATGTTTGTTGATTAGGAATTACCAAGCAAACATACTGAAAATTGGTTATCGCGAAATGTAGATTCCGTGATGAATATGCAGAAACGATTGACCATATTGTATCAGGTTGGACAGTATTAACGTCAATAGAATATAAAACTCATCATGGCAGGGTGGGTTAACATCTGCACTGGAAAATTTCCAAATTTTACGGGAAGGAAAATGCAAGAAATTGGTACGTACACCACCCAGACCCGATTACAGAGATAATGTCATGTAACAATGATAGATGTGTGCTTTCTCATTGACATGATAGTCCCTGCAGACTGTAATATATCTAACATTAGGTCCCTGGGCGGGACCCGGAAAGAAATGTGTGAACGCCAGAAATCAAAGGAAATAAATAATAATAATAATAATAATAATAATATCCTGAAGCTCCAACCGCTGCATCAAAGAAAACTGCCTTAGTGGCGGTTCATAGGAAAACTCTTAAACAAAGATGGAGATCTAGACCCTTGTATGGAAAGAACTCAAAGCGTCTGGATGAACCAGATATCGATAGTCACCAAACCCATAAATGGCTTAGGAGCAGTAGTTTTAAGGGCGGGGGGACAGAAGGCCATATTATAGCAGCCCAATGCGTACAAGGCTAAAATCAATAAAGATGGATCAAATCCCGCTTTTGCTTATGCCATAAATTTGATGAAACTGTTGACGACATAGTATCAGGCTGCTCATCTCTTCCCGAGAAAGAATGCATTATTAGATATGACAGGCTAGGGCAATATATTCATTGGCGCATCTGTTCGAACTATTGTATTGAAGTCCCGGATATATGGTACGAACACCAGCCGAATGATGTCACATAATGTAAGAAAATAAACTTTTCCTAAAGAACAAAATGGATGCAGAAAGGGTCATATGCTTGCATGGATCAACTCTTGATTAACAAAGATGATACAGGAAAACTGAAAGAGTTCACTGCTTGAATAGATTACTAAAAAGCTTTTTACATTGTCTCCCATGGATGAGTCATTAAAGCTCTACAGATGGAATTTCATCCAAAATCATTGAATTTATTAGAAACTAGTATGACGATAAACTACATCCGGTAGCAAGGCCTCTGATCGGGAGATTGGAGGCTTTGAGAAGCGTGAAAGCACTTTTTAATTGCTGTTGTTCCCAGGTCCACCCTAACCTGGTATGGAAGCAGGACCCAACTATGGGAAAATAGTGACCCCCACCAAACAAAACTAAAACACCATGAAAGTATAAATATATATTTTTATAGTATAATACATTTTATATGTAGTTGAAGATATAAAATTGCGTTCAAAATATATTTAGTTGAAATCGTAAAATCATCTTCAAAATATTTAGAATTCAGCATTAAATAACCTATAATGGTTGATAAGCCGCTAAACAAAATCAACCAAGCAACCAACCTATCAAGCAACCAACCTACCAACCTACTAAGCAGCCAACCTACCAAGCAACCAACCTACCAACCTACAAAGCAACCAACCTACCAAGCAACCAATCTACCAACCTACCAAGCAACCAACCTACCAAGCAACCAACCTACCAAGCAACCAACCTACCAAGCAACCAACCTACCAACCTACCAAGCAACCAACCTACCAAGCAACCAACCTACCAACCTACCAAGCAACCAACCTACCAAGCAACCAAGCAACCAACCTACCACCTACCAAGCAACCAACCTACCAAGCAACCAGCCTGCATGCATGGAAGACATCCATCATATTTAACCACACAAACGGTGATGTTAAAATAAATAATATAAGCATCAACTATACAAAGGGTAGTCGCTTTCGCCACTCCTCTTCTGTCTTGCTCTTTTTGCCTCTGACCAAATTGATCAACGATTCAAACAGGGGCCACAAAATCTGCAAACATACCATCCCCCCCTTTCTACATGGATGAACTCAAGCTTTATGCGATCTCAACTATCTCAAATCCTTACTGGAGATAGTAAAGGATTTCAGGTACCTTTTAAATCAGTAAAATTTGTCAAGTCTAAAATAGAATGCTAGATATCAACACCTATATCAGTTTACAAATACTTAGGAAATGATATCATATAACAATAAAAAATGAAGGAAAAGATAAGGAACGATTACTACCGTAGAGTGCTTCAGTCAGAACCGAATTCACCGAATAAGATAGACGCAATAAATTCTCTGGCAATACATGTTGTTACCTACACAACTTTCGCGTTATAAAATGGAGCTTTAGGGATATAGAACTCTTTGATTCCGAAATACGTAAGCAACTAAATAAAGATCCCATGCATCACCCTGAATCTGGTCTTGATAGAATATACGTTCTTGGGAAAACTGGTGGACAAGGACTGAAAAGCTTTACCATCAGAATGAAACGTCTCAAATGTTTATAGATAAAATCTTCTACAGTGACCCTTTTTTTCTAATAGACACCAGAGGAAACTTGGTGATTAGGTACTTAAAATTACTGTTGGGTAAGATGATACCACACAATAATAATTGTTGGTTTCAATCTGATAGGAATGATTCCAAAACACTTTCCCCTCCCATATTTTTTCTTAAAGTACTTTCGACTTCATTCGAGATCATCCTCAGGGGTGAATTGTGAAGACAAACCTAATGTAATTGTAATCTTTGTGGCGATGATTTTTATAAACACGCGATTTTGTAAATACGTTCTGTTATAATTATTTTAGAATTAATCGTTGTGGCTACGATGTTTTGTGAACAAACAATCTTAACTTATTCAAAGCTAGGGTTAAGCGCGTTATCTTTCACTTCTTTACATACAAATGGCCTCCAAATGTAACCCTCCACCGAGTGGCCCCCGGGCCTTGTAAAGGCTGAAACTCGCGTTCCCAATGCAAGATAGGTAACGAGAGATGGTAAATTGCAACATGATGGTAAATGTTAATAAATTCAAATTCATTTTAAAACATTGCTACTTTACTCGTAATAAATTTTGATTAGTATTGGTTGGCTGCTTTTGATGTAGAGGGTTTCGAGAATTTAAAAATGTGGTTTAATATTTTCATAGTGTTGTATATTGGTGTTGTCATCAAGTATTTACCTGTATTGCGAAGGTGGATAGAAATGTGTCTTTAAATGTTGTGAGATAGAACTATATATATTATATATAGGAAATGATGTAAGATATACTATTTTCATCTAAGCAAATAATTATAGACATAACAAATGAATTATGTGTATAACCGGCTGTATATAATTAATAAAAGGTACACTGTTTAAGGGTATTTAAAAACATTAATTTGTCTGATACAAGGTTACATATGCAGTGAACACTTTGACTATCGAACTAAGAACAATAATGAAACATGTTTGTCTATTATATTTCCTTCTGTCTGTTTCACTTCCGTCCTGGGTATGACGATAAACTTCATTCGTGTCCTGGGTAAGACGATAAACTACGTTCAACAGCAAGGCCTCTGATCAGGAGGTTTCGAGGAGCGTGGAACCACCTCTTAATTGTTGGTGTTCCCAGGTCCACCCTGACCCGGGGTGGTAGCACTTGTTAGGGTTCCAGCTATTGGCAAATATTAACATCCAAACTTGGGTCAAAATACTATGAAAGTGTAAAAATAGTATTTAATACCAGAAATACTTTATAAAAAATATTACCAGAAATACATTTTTGAAAAAATAAAAAAAAAGATATTACCAGCGATACATTTTTTGAAAAAAAAATTACCAGCAATAAAAATTTTGTCACAATTAAATAACCCATTGATGTTGATACGCCGTAAACCAAACCAAACCTGTTTCACTTTCTTAATGTGTGTGTGTGCTTATACATATTTGTATTTACACATTCATATGTATACAGGCACGTAATTATGGAATCTTGATCAAAGACATGTTAGTTGCATTTATATGCTAAAAAATATAATCTTCTAACATCATTAAATATCTCTTTTAAATTAGGAATAAATAATTTACAAATACTATCATATTTTGGCCTTCTTTTGTTCGTTTACAGGATGTTACATGAAAATGAATTTTCCTCAAATACAAAATGGCGAACATCTGCTAGTTTATAGTAAATCTTATAACATCGCATGACCAGTTTTCTACTTCCAGAAGCTACTTTTTAAATAATATAGTAGATGTAAAATGAGACGGAGTTGTAATGGCAAGAGTTTAATATTCCTTATTTTCAGATTGGTTTTAATTGTTCAAAACCATC